>LUCH01000505.1:45829-95469 GCA_013368495.1 Paragonimus heterotremus
GCCAACTAACTAATGCTATCAATACGACCTTTTATGATGTAAGTTATATTGTTACGCTCCTTTTGAAAGGGACGTTATCTAATTTATCTAAAAAATCACGTCTGATAATGCTGCTCCGTTAGTGACCTATTAACTGTGTTCCTTTGGTTCAATATGTACCGGCCGGATAGATAAGCGCTTCCTACAGAGAATTTGTGAACACTGTCCAGCTTAGCTTCTTTGTAGAACACCAACGAATTGATAAGTAGAGTGGCAGCTTTGATGAATTAGAAGAGACCCAATTGTGGAACATTTGAACTTCGACTGGATTCAGGCCACTGACAGAAACAGCACACTCAGAAGCGGCGAGTGCTCTAGGAATTAAACTACAAAGCTATGCCATTAACCGAAACCAAATGGGGAATTTCTGAGCTTCCAACGTGTTTCGTAGCTCAGCTGGCAAAGTACTCGTCACAACTTGACACGCTGTTCCTGTCGTTGGTTGGAACGTAGCCGAAGATCAGGTTTTTGTCAACTGGGTCTCTTGTAGAGTCTGACGAACGTCAGTTAATCATTCCTGACTCATCTAATCGGTTGCCATCGATATAAAACGTGATAAAGCCATTTTTGCATTATCCATCGTATTCCTACAGCCTCGTCACGAAAGGTCAGATGTGATATCTTGTCTGTAGCTGAGGTGGTCACATACTGATTATGTCACCCAGATTTGTGCATTCAGAAATAGTTCGTTCAAAATCTCTAGCTTCTATGTCTAAACGCGACCGCCAAACATGTAGAACATTTTATCTCCGTTCGGATTATTCAGTCTAATTAGCACTGTCTACAAAAGGCTTCGTTAAACTGCTCTCTTGGTTGTAAAAAATCCAGTTAACTACTTATCCAGTCAGCATATCCCTTAATATTTTTGATCAATAACATTCTAACCGTCAATTAATTTTGTGTGAAGGTGCTTATCAAAAATGAAACCTTACTGAGAGCAGTGTGATCGCTAAAGCTTGGCTTTCCATGAGCCCCACGGGAACCTTCAATTGCCTTTCACTCTCATTTACGCAAATGAGATGAAATATCCAAGTGTATATCCTCCATGAACGTGACTTTCAGAAGAAGATGCACTTACCTCATAGCTCCATTCATAAAGTTAAGAAAATGCTTCGTAGTTTCCAGTTGTTTTTACCTGGTAGCAGTTCATTACTAAATCGGTTTTCGGATGACCTTGACTAAAACTGAGGCTTCATTTCATTAAGTCTTATAGGTTTTCTTATTGGATACGCTGTATCTAAAATTTGTGGAGTCAGAACGTTAAGATTTGAAACTCTGGATAAAGTTAGACTCAGTGTTGAAAGACGTAACGACAAAACAAGCGCTATAAAGATTCGGCCAGCAGTGAAAGCAGCTATGAATGAGTGACATTGCAGTCCTGATGTTGAATCTGAAAGTTTGAATCACACGAATTCCAAGCACTTTGAATTTTATCAACAGTATGAGATGGGATGACACAAGTTGATGGCTTCAGAATGGACGGTCTTCCAAAGCAAAACGCTTAATGACCGGGGATAATAAAGAGATGTGGCATCTTACTTTTTTGTATGTCGACAATACCACCTGATGAAATGAGACTACCGGAACACACAATATCAACATAGCCGACGTCAGTTTCTGAGGTTGAGGGACTATGGCCACTAGATGGCATAGGATCCTTCACGATCATAGAGAAATGCGATCCGAGCTGGATCTTTGTATCAGGACATCTTCCTTATCGACTCAATGTAGCTAGTGTTCCGAACTAGAAAGTCGCCACAGTAAGTGAATAGGTGTTGAGACAAATTGTAGCCAATCGCATTACAGTAAAATCCGTTCCTAGGACTCAGAGTCCCTGGTTCGAAAGTCAGGAACTCTGAACCTGCTTTGGAAACTAGAAATCAGGCGAATCCAAATGCCACCTCATCACTCACAGACCAACTGGCTAACCGGATGAAATAACCAAACTTACAAAGGGGACATCTGGGAATAAGCACTTCCAATGTTATTAGATCACTGTGAGTCAGTGCAGACAGTTGTAGTTGTACAATTATTTCAAGTTATATACGGTAATAATCCATAGCTACATTAAGGTCAGGGTGTGGAGCCTTGACCAAGCTCACGTCTCATCTGAAGTAAGCTCACGAAGTGAAAATAAGAAATAGTAAGTCCTCATCGGAAGTTTGAACGAAACAGTTAGAACACTCAGCGTGGTAGATACAAAGCACTTCACATTGATCCGTTAATATTGATGAGTCAGTACAAACTGCTTGCATCTATTTCATATGGATTCGGTATACTATGTCAGGATCACACATAACCGTTTGCGTTCTAACCCGGCGGAAGAGGCAATCAAGTTCTCACGAATATAAGCGACTGCGACTCAAGTGAACCTAGGTTCCGTCAAGAACATGTATCCAGAAGGATGCGAACATCACATTTGCGCTGCTTTTTAAAGGCAAATAGACTAAAATTCCAATTTCCCTTAGCTTAATGTGATTCAGTTATTTACCTAGTTCGACATTGTTGTTTCGTGTTTAAGCAAGGTCAATTTATCAGTGTGTAGGGTTGGAGTGTGACGGTTAGTGACGTTTGGTGGAAAGCTGCTCCAATATACAAAAGCTAATCAGCCTTTTGACATGAATTCGGAGTGGTTGCATCATATTACCTTTGCACTTTGACTTGAAGCATATTTTGTCACTTCCCGTTACTACTGCACTCTGACTAGAAATCGGATTGGTTAATCTTTGCTGATTCCCTGACCAAGTTGGTCAACTCTTCATCCATGAATCTCAAGCTGGTTGGTTATTCGTTGACCGCCAATTCGACTTGTTCACATGACTTTATTCACTCGTACAGATATTTGGTTTTGGTCATGTTTACACTTTTTAAAACCTTTACCTTGTATAGGCTCGTAGATTTGACTCAATTCCGTGTAGCTGTTTATTGAACAGGTTAGTGAGTACCACGTTTCAAATAATTCTTTTGAACGTTTGGCGTTTGCCTGACTAAGAATGTCTGAAGTGCCTAGGTTGATTGTTATCTGTTTAGTCCTGGTGGACGGAGGTCATACCCGTTGATGATCCACTCGTAGTCATGTCTTCTCATGGATAATTGTTGTCCAGTCCGAACGACTTGTTGTTTATCATAGTCAAAGCATTTGATTTTACTGAGAACGTTTTCTCTGTCGGTAGGTTTGTGTTTTTATTTCAGTTTTGCTAGTATTCTTAATAAGATTGTTGCTTTTTTGAACTGACATGATACCACGTGATCAAATAAGTCGTACAGAAATCTGACAAGTTTGTGAATATCCTTTGGGAATAAACACTTTGAACGAATACTTCATTCTTCATTCCGAACTATACGTTATTGCAGTTAGCTTCAATTCATTCCAACAGGCTTCTAATAGAGCTCATTTCTATATAAACTGGATGGTTACTGCAAAAACTGAAGTGTTTACCCGTATATTTGTTTTCAGTAAAGTGAGATCTCATGTGTTTGATCAGGTCTCCGGCTGATAAGTAAATTAACAAAGATTAATTTCCTGTTGCTTTCAATTTCCACCCTAACTTTGAGATGAATGAAAATGTTGTTGAACAGCGTGTGTGTGTGCTTCTACCATAAAATGTTCACGAAATACCAGTATATTAGTAGCATACTTTATTTAAACTTTGGGTTGCAATTCAGAAAGAGCACTATTCTCCGTCCTATAAAATGAAAATACAGATTAAATTTTTAGATTATGCTTGCACTTTTCATATAAGTGGTACAATGTGAGATGCAAACCGAGATTGATGACAGTGCAACGGATGTACTGGGAACAATTTTCCATACAGCTCCACGTGATGAGATTAGTTGCTCACTACGAAAATCAACTTATCATAACGGGCAACTCTGACAGGATGCGTCAATCCCCATGATGCCATTGGAGTGGACAAACTCCACGCCGACTGTACCACACCTGCTTGGTGGAAGTGAACACTGTGGCACAGATAGTTCACTAAAGCAGACAGAACATCCACGTCAAAAAAACACGAATGATGTTATTGGACGTAGACGTATATCCAAAAACCAGTATGGAGTTCGGAAATAAACCGCAATGTATGAAGCACGTTGAATTGAATATGGATAGAAGGAGAGACGATTTCTGTTTTTTCACATCCTTCGTAAATTTGGTCCTAAGAAGTCCCCTTCACAGTTGCTTCAATAACTCGAAGTTATAAAACTGAGTACCATTCGTTGGTTGATAAACTGTCAGACGAGAGCTGGGTTCAACATATGCAACTATTCTAACGAACCATTTGCTTATCAAGTAAGTAACAGTGTGCATCTCGATTCCTGTCAGACAGTCACACACCAATTCGTAGTTCAACATTACGCGTAATGCATAACCCTATATCATAGAGTAGTGTCCTCAGAGATGTTCTGCCATTCCAAGGGGAATTCAACATTGTTATGACAGCCGACAAGACTGATGTAAACTACTGAAGTTATCATCTGAAAGACTGTTTTATTCAAAGTATCCAGTTTACACTAGCTGTATTTTTTAGCTGAAGCGGTCTACGTAACATGATTCTTCTCGACAGAAAAAATGAACGTTCACATTTTCTCAGGAATCTCGAAACTTCATTTGATAAAATCACGTTTTAATTAACCATTAGCAGATTGAATGTGATACTGTTAACCAGGTAGTAGTGTTCACAGTTCAGTTTCAATGACAAGTAACCGAGATAATTATAAATGAGATGCACGTCTACCGGAAATCCGATCACGCTGTGGTTTAAATAATCAGTCACTTCAATGTCATCCAGGTAGTAGGGTTACAATTTCATTTACGGATTTCAAAGCTGAGGTACAACCTTATGATTTTTCTTCGGACTAGGTATCGAATGGGATTAACCAAATATAAAGAAGGGATTTTAAAATCAGTCGTTCCAGACTCAAAATTTATTCTCGGTATTCGAGTGATTACACCGTTTAACCGGAATAATGTTTTACTCCTGAACAAAAGAAATTATCATATGGCAAAGACTTCAACGAATTTTATCAGCGTTCTGGATGATTTAGGATTCACAATATTTATCAGAAGTTCGCAGACAAGCGAAAACTGACAGTTCTCCTGTACATCTGAATCAATGTTGGGCAATTTATCAGCAAAATATTCTCATTTGTTTGTCCCCTAACTCAAAGTTATCGACCTACACACAAAAAACATTTAGTTAACGGAACTGAGGAACGCGTCCAATATGAATACCACTGATGACTGATAGTCCTACACTACTCAAACTTGATTGTGGCCTTCGAATTCGGATAGGTTTTTCATCCAATCCATTCCAAGAGATTACTGCGGCGCCTACCTTGTGTATTCGTTTTGCTCTTCTCAACCAACCTTGTAGAGAGTGCAGCCCTTAGTTTCATGCACTCACACTCTAACGTCAACGGTCACAAGTGCAATGAAAATATTCACCTGTAACCATCAGTTACACAGGAATCATTCGAACTGTTCTCATCTGTCAGTGTATATTCAACAATTTTTCTCCCCGAAAATATTTTAGAGCTCTGCTTAGAAACATACTGAAACTAGTGACAGACACTCGAGCATAGCACGTTGAATTACACTTACAAAAGAAGCAGTAAGAAGTGGTCAACTTATTCTTCTCTCATGTTTCCGGCCACAGACTGTCTTAGATTGCATTCACTTTGCGTGCTGCATGAAACCATTCAAAAAATCCTAAAAACGCCCTACTAACCCTGAAAAAGTACAAATTCAAAGCTCCATCTAGCGCTTACATATGAAGAAACAATTTGTGAGTTTTCATTGCATGTGTACTGGGTGGAAACGACAAGGGTGGATGGGACTTTGGAACAGAAGATTGGAGAAATGCAATAAAGTAGTCACAAAACATTCCAAAACTCTGTCATTCTGCCATCCAACAAAAGAAAACTCTTAATCGACCTTACACATCCAGAGATTATGTTGTTAAAATATTAGCTAGTTCATCCGATAATGACCCGATTTTTTTGGATCAAGAGTACTTTTGTGCTAAGGTTTGCAGTTCAACCTGCCGAATAAGTTACAATCAACTATCCGAAGATCATAAATCAATGCAGCAAACTTATTTGATTGCTGAACACCTCACCCTATCATGGCTTATGAGAGATGACTTGTGAAAGGCAGTAAGCCAGTCGTGACCAAATTCTGCACATATTCACTGTAGGACACTGAATTTCACTGAAGGTTTACGTGCAACAGACGCTAAAATGGAATGTTCCAGCTCACCGTTGGTTAAACTGAAACACACTGTTCGCCAAAATCAGGGTAACCTAACTTGGACTTAATCAGCCCGCGTTTTATTTATGCAAACCGAATTATATAAAATCTTTTGCTCAACGCACGGCTGTTTTGCCAATGGGTATCACCGAATCTACTTCTGGCTACCGTTAGTTCCTGACACCGCGGAGTAGTGCATGCTTCTGCTGCAGCTTACGTTTGTTTAAATGAACGTTTGTTTGTTTGTCATACTTGCACCATGTGGTAGTACCCGTTCAGTTAAGTACAGTATAATGAATATCCCGTATCACGGTTTACTTACGGTGTTATAATACATCGCAGTACTCACCCGTTCAAAAAGTTTTGGCCTGACCGACCTCGGAGGGACATTGTAAAACCCAGTATCTAGGAGACGCGTTTGTACCAGCCATGCTAGTTCACTTTAAGTACAGTTAGACGATGTAACTTTTGTTTTCTCTACCAGTCGCATAGTAACACTAAAAACCTGTTCAGCAGGTTTCCCGAACAGAAGGTGGGTTTTATTGCTCTGTTTGGGTGCGTGTTGTGCTAGAACAATAACACATCCCACATAAGACAAGTTGATGCGATCAGATTGTAAGCATACTCTACAGGAACGTACACGCATTGGTTTAAATCTTTAAACCACAGGCTTCTGACCAAAAATTGTGAGAACCACTAATCAGCTGATCTTGTCACTGTCTGATTACAGCTCAGTGTTTGGAAAGATGTAGCATTTTTGGCACACACTGTTTACCTAACGGAATGTACCATCTCAACTGTGTAAGCACAATGTACATGACTGAACATTTCACAAGCTGGAGTCCATAAATCACAGCATGCAATTCTATAAGAAATGCCAAATGTGCACACACATACCGTAGTTTGTTTAATGGTCAACCTATAGTTAGAAGTTCTAAGGGATCACGCACGCAACTTCAGTTTCTTACTGAAGCACGTTGGAAGCAGATTAGCGTACTGCACTCGCACTAACCAAGCTGGTATTTCCAACTGATGTTTCTGTACTCCATCTGTAACAAGGTAGCCAATGTAGAAGCTTATTAACTGACATTCGGACGTGCGACAAGTTGCCAACAAAAGTGTCGGAGATTACACAAATCGGAAACGTTTACGACGCCTTTACAAGTGATCTCCTGTCAACAAGCGCAATTGAAATTCCATTCAGCGAAGTCATTCAAAGAGATCTTAGTGGTTCGAAACAGTATCAGCCGAATGGGTCCAATGTGGGACTACTCAACAAGCTCAACTCTAAGTTCACTTGGCTACTCAAGTGCACCCTCCAGAATGTCGTCCATGACAAAACTGAACAAGAAAGGGAAAATCGGACACCCCTGACGAACACCACTAGAAGTGCTGAACACCTAAGACAGTTGTCCATAAACTGTCGCCCTGCTTGCAGAGTGAGAATACAGTGAATTCAACAGACCGGTCTGAAATGTGCAGATTATACTGTCTTAATTAGCCTCTCTGCTGAAACCATGCAGACCATGTTGAATAAGGTGGATGACCGGGCTGGTTTGTAAGGAATGCGCTTTACACCTTAAAAGTGCACAGTGTTGCTTCAAGACTGGGACATTTCCACTCCTACTTTCTTCATTGTAGGTAATCCGCTCGAGACTGTGGACAGTTTCACTTACCTCTGTAGTACTGTCTCGTCAGCCTGTAATATTGCTGATGAGATACCAGCGAGAATAGCAAAGACATGAGTCGCGTTTGCCAAACTGCATCACTTGTGACGTCCAAAGGACGTTCGGTTGTCACTGAAAGGAAGGGTATATAATGTTTGTGTACGTTCTGTTTTGCTTTATGGTTCGGAAACGCGGCCTATTAACAAGGAAGATATCAACAGACTCGTTGTGTTTTGCTCTATGCCACCAACAGTTGGGTAAAACCGCGTGGTGGTCGAGCAACAACGTGGTCACGAAATATGAAGACTTTGACTGATCCATTGAGCAAAGTGGGTAGGTGTCGCCTGTCTGGATGGGGTCCTCGTGATAACTCAAACCGCTGGTTGGAGATGCTATCCGAGATGGCGGTGTGTCGCAATCAATGACGCACCTGTATCCATACCATTTCTAGTTCTTCCGCTTATTAATTTTCAAACTTCTTAGTAGCGTTCTCTTCTAGGATATTCCTTGTCACTGTTGAGGCGAACGGCGGCCCCAGCCACAGTACGTTTTGGTCAGGCTCATGGCTGCTATGATGATGATGTTGGCGGGACTGTCCAACGCTGTTGTGCAGAGAGTAGTAAAGTAAATGGTATTGCGTGCCTGGTCACAAGAACTGCATTCTGTTGACACAAATAAGTACGGAACGTCCAGTTTTTGATAGTCGCCCAACAACGATCTGTACTCCCATCTTCTCCGATGAATTTGTATTCGATAGAGTAATCCATATTTCGTAAGCATTCATTCTCCGTATAATTTTGCCATTCAGAGATAGTATGATACTATGTTTATGGTTTGAGCAGGTACGTTCGGATCGTAAGTCACTCAGCCATAATTCTTCAACAGAAGTAACACAGATGAGGATGCCTCTCGTCGGAAACCAACTAACAGGCTATTTTAGCCCGTCCTAACAATTCTCTATGACAGAGCTCACTTCTTATGATAAAGCTCTCCTGGCCAGGTTGGTCACTGCAGGACTGAGCGACGTGAACCATTTTTGGACTGACAATGCTACCGTACAGAAACAATAACACGGATCCGTCGTCAATAGTCTTGTTACCGACTTTCGTTACATACAATACATATTCTACACAAAAGTTTGCCTCTTTCTTTTTACAAGGGTTCCAGACACAAAATGGGGGTCAATCCATTTAGGTGTACACATCGAGGATACTTGTTTTCTTCTGAATAGTAGTTATCCAACTTTTGATCGATTACTGTTTTTCACCCTATCACAATCATTCTGGTAAAACTACCGATAGTGTCATTTTAATAACGACCTACCGTTTATTAAAACCATTTTGCATAGACAGGTCATTTGTGCATCCTTTACAAGGATGAGGTATCGTGGCATAAGTTAGACTCGTTAAATTCAGAAAGGATTGGAGTCAAAAAAGTTTCATAGGTTAAATAGGTTGGAAACATAATTTTTATTTGGAACACTTGATTCTCCTAAACAGTTTGAAGAAAGCAATTAGAATACGAAAACTGGTGGATGCAAGCATTTTGTATTGGCTCGTTATAGTAACACGGGTGGGTTTTTTTAAATAGCAAACAACTGGAGGAATGGATACTCACTAAAAGCATTAGGGTAGGTCATTAAGTCCAGGGAAGGGTCAAATTCACGAACAGTTCTTGCTGAACACAGAGAGCTGTCTTGAGTCGGTTGATTACGGCTGCTTCGGTAAACCGTAAGAATCTTGGGTTAGAATGACGTAACAATATTCTGAATGCACAAGATGGATCGACAATGTGACCACTGGTCACGATGTGTCTAGCGACTGAAGAAACTGGCTGTTTACGTGTTTCAGAAACAGTGCCGTTCTCTGACAGCGCGGACTTCTGCACCCATTTAGGTAAATGTTCCTTTATTCTAGAGCCCAAGCCTCTCTCGGTTTTGCCTATGCAACTGTCTGCGCAGTAAACACAATATGAAGTAGCACCAATAGTGTGATCTCCTTTGATTGAAGGCACTGGTTACCTCTGAGTCCGTGCGATTACACAGAGTTCAGTTGCATTGAACGTTCGCTTAATCGAATTCCTCAACCGTTGAGTTGTTTGATGCATGATATAATCACCCTTAAAAGGCAGCTCTATATAGACCTTCTCCACAGTGACCACCTCTCTGAGTGGGATTTTTTGTCTACTGTACCTATCTATGAACCTTCTGTGGGTAACTATTTGATTGTAGGACAAACGAGTAATCAGGTCTAGTTCTTCCGCAAGACTGTCATGAGTACAGATTCGCCTTGCCCCTGTAAACAGAGCATTCACTAGTGTTCGTTTATGTTGTTCATCCAACCGATTGTTGTTACCTCACCCCAGAAAAAGAATTGTGCATGGTTTGAGCCTGCGTAGCCAGTACATTTACTTGTGATTCCCGTTATAGAAGCACCACATCATTCCAAATTTTCATAGTAAAAATCGATTGTTGTCCCTTTATCGAAATGTTAAAATGGTAAAACAGAAAAGTTTCCGATACTTTCGAACGAATATACTGGCTGCTTGATTTGACGGGAAGTAATATTTCATGTTTGTTATCAATTCGGCTTCTATATTGCCACATAACACGTAGCTTCCTTTGTGGGCAGCACAGCACGACTAGAGCGTACAGGAACTAAAGTACAGGTCTGAATGCCAAGAAGATCGGTAGCTAGAAGCTATTGCTGGTAACGTCTGTATGCAATATGCGGGAAGTGACATCGGAAAGAATGTCGTTGCACTGTTGCCAAGGATATGGATACACATCATCTGTGCAAATTAGCGCTTGTGTCTCTGGCTTTGTAGTTCCACACACCTTTCAAGACCAAGCGCCTTTTATGGTCACAGCAGCGTTTGTACATAATGAGTCAAAACGACTAAGGACGTTGCCTATTTTTATTACTGCCAAAACCTCTCCTCATAATAAGGTGGTCAAAATAAAGTATAAATGACAACAATAGTAATACTTAGTCATAGAAGGGTTCTTAGCAAGTAAAAGCTAAAAAGAACAAGTGGCTTATGTCCACTGTTATCAAAGGCTGTGTCTCAAATAGCTGTGTTACTGACAATTACTGCGACATCCATAAAGACACACGCGCTAGTGCAATAAATACTCTCCCAGATTGACACTAAAGCATTACTAGAAACTTTGACTAGTTTCGAACGTTTCCTCTGATGTTGTCTATGCAAATCTGGTTTAGTTTGCGCTTTCACTTTTGTGAGCCTAAGTTTAGCCCAAATATATCTTCGCAGCAAACCCCTCGCATAAGTGGAAAACATTTGTATTGGCATAACAGGCAAGGAAAGGCTGTAATTCGGTACAGGAGCAAACTTCGGAAAACCATTTGCTTAGTCGTTGGTCGACTTGTTCGGCAAATGACATTTGCTCTGAGGAAAGCGATGACACTCGCAAGTTCCAAAAGTGTTAACTATGAGACCTGCACAGCTCATACTGCTAGCTCGGTTTCTTTCACACTGGTACACATTTCAGTCGTGTATTATTAATCCATGATTAAGTGATATGAGTTCTTTTCAGGCGTTTTGTTAAAACGGAATTTAGTCCAGCAAAGTGTGGTATAATCTCAGAAATACAAATGACCTGTGATTAGTTTGTCCTACTGAAAAAAATTGGATACAAATGTGTACAAGACTGTGATTCATATATATATATATACTAACCTAAGTTCACCCCCTAAATTATACCCATTTAACTTCATACTTTCAGTGTGAACGTACTATCAGATCCTGAGCTTCAACAAATGAACATTTCAGAATAAAAGTAGTTGGAGGTTAAGGGTCAAAATTAATTTATGTTTAGAACGTACGGTTTATTTTTCACTATTTATATAATGTGGATTTCAGGGGAGGCTCAAAAGCAATTTTTTCAGTCCTCTAATTTCTTATGGCTAAAAGTGAAATATTCTTTTGACAAAAACTGCATAGACACGTCATTTCCACAGAAATTGGCTTCCTGGATTAGGCATGATCTAAACCTGCTAAATCCATTCAAACCTTCATCTTTAGAACAAATTACTGATCAAAGCAGAAAGTCAGTTGCAAACTTTCATGTGCTTTAACTTAAAATATGTCAATAGTGATTGAAATAAAGGTTCTGTTGCACGCGTCCTCGTGTCTTGGGTACATACAGTGGGTTCAGCGTTTCCTTCGGTATTTTGAGACAAAACGATAAAGCTGACTTATATTAATTTACACTAACGCCGTCATGCACTTTAGTCACTAGAGCAACCTAGCACTAACGGACACATCATTTTTGTCTGTGAATGTTTGGTTCCCGGATTTACTTGCTACTATCCACGCAAATCGTCGAAACCGGTTAGTTTACGGTAGTACGTCGGAATTAAAACAATTATTCCAAATAATCCTGGGTCAACATATCAACACGATCCGAACAATCCTACCTGAACTCGTTATGACATTCTGAGAGAACGAGAATATTATTGGTTCTACTAGTATCTAATGAAACCATAATCTGACAAATGTTCTCGGGGATGTTTGCATACGCTCCGCCTTTCTCGGCACACCTAACAGCTCACTGATAACTTAAAATTCTGTGTTTATCGGGAGTGTTCGTTGTAAATTTGCTTGCTTTCAGATAAGCCAAGCGCACTACAACATCTTGATTCAACGATTCTGACTTAGTGAATCATCTTAAGTAGATTCATCTGTTGTGACTGTTGTAGGCAGTGAGACTGTCTCCTCGTATTTTGTCTACTTTGGTGCAGTTTCACTTTTCGCCAAATTAGACGAACTTCGAGGCCTCTGTATTCTGCGAAACCCACTTATGGTAAGCATTAAGGAAACTAAATGTAAGGAAGAAGTCTGAGGCGAAAAAATGTCCATCTTTGGTATATCAGTGTTTCTGTCTGAAAATAAAATCGGCAAAGTGGATAGTGTAGCTCCTTATTTAGGATCGCTCCTAACTACTTCAGATATTCGTGACAAGGAGCCACTGGATCTTCCAGATTCAGTCCGAGAAGTAGCTAACCTCATTCAAAATTTCACCTGATTAACTGGCGTGATTTACAGATCATCTTATGCTCATCGGGATACGGAATGGGTTTGCATAATACTCTGTGCATATCATATTCAAATTACCATGAAGCATAAATCATGGGAAGCGTTATCCACCCAAAGATAGATCTCATGAAAATTTTAGCAGATGTTGTGATGTTTTACTTCGCCAGAGGCAGCAGTGGAAGCTGGACTATTCCAGCATGTGCAGGACCATAAGTAACGGATGAACTAAGCGCCCTAATGTCTTCATCACATTCTTACCAGTAAAGTTATCATGATAGACCAACCACAAAACACAGTTCCACTTGCTCATGGTGATTATGGATCACACAAACTTCCCAAAAATTTTTGAATTTAAAGGTATATTACGAGACAAATTTAACAGGGATGAAGGCAGTCCATCAAAGTTCAGTGACCTGACTTCATCTTTATATTCAATCTAGATCATCTTTGGCTGCTCCTCGTTACGGCAATCTCCAGTCCCGTTATCGAACCTGTTCCAGCGAACTGTACCGAGCAATTAAAAATCGAGACACTTATGAAGTAAAACTAAACGGCTGAATACATCAAAACGTTCAGCATGGGGAGGGGGCACAAGTCGAAGCGCAACGAACTTCCGTTTGTTCAGTATGGTATATGACAAGATCGTACCGCACACAGTCAGTTTTACTATCAAAGCTGTCTTACTAGATGGCTGAGAGTGAACCCTATACCTTTCTGCAGTAAATGCACGGCACATAAAGAGTAAGGTCTCGCGGTTTTACGCCTTCGGTGGATTTGCTAGTACCGATGTAGATGTGGCTAATACTCTGAGCAAAGAGTACTTAAGTGTGCACAATCACAAATCACGAGCGACGTTTGAGCACATACGGAGCAACTTATCAGAATCACCTCAAATATCAGCTTCGCAAGTCAAAATTGAATTAGAGAACTTACTAAATCACAAATCACCCGACCCAAACTTTATAGCTCATTCCTATTAGGGAGTTGCGTTACCGAATTCACAGAAACATTAACAGTGCGTTTTAATCTTTCCTTGTTAACTCACCGTCTATCGAAACCCCGAAACGTTTCACAATCACACTTGCTTATAAAGATGAATGTAGACATGACTCAGTAGACTGTCGATCAGTAGCGTTGCTTTCAGTAGTCTCCGAAGTGATGCAGAGTTCATCAAATGATTCACTCCGGGCCACGTTGACGGACCTCAAACGTATGATCAAGGAGTAGCATGGCTTCCGTAAGGGATATTTATGCATCATAAATCTGCTTATTGCTTGCGATTTTGTGGACGAAGTCTGCCAACGCACGATTGGCCAATGCTCGTATTTATCTGGGTATTTTCAGAGCCTTTGACAGGATTGGCCTTCTTACATTGCTCTTCTTACGGAACCTCCATGATTATGGTTTTGAGGGGCGCTCATTCAGGTTCATCACCAAGGTGAATGGACGACTGTCAGAGTGGTTCACTGATAGCAGGGACGTCCAGTAAGTATAAATCTTAGGACCACTGTTTTTTGTTCATTTTCTTTCTTGAACTACCCAGCGTCGTCAAACCACCGATGCTGCTTTACATATATGATACAAAGTCTAGCCAAGATATGTGGAAATCTTACAAAATGATTTGAGTCGTCCGTGTTACAAGATTTGCCGTTCAATGTCAACGAACGCAGAGCTATACACATTCATCACCAATATTGTACTGACTACTACATTGGTACGCAAACGAGAACCAGGGACTCTACTGATGAATAGTTTGAATCTGTCCACGGGTTGTGCAGTCATGGTTAAAACGGCGCGATTGAACTTGAGTCTGCTTGGAAGAATTTGTAAAACTGTCCACCCTGAGATCTTTTCTAACCCACGTAGTCTTCTGCACTTACTGAAGATGTTCAGAGACCGACCGCCAAAAAAAATTATTGCGATCATAAAAATCCTCTACCCAAATAGATTGGCAGAATTAAATCAATTTTCGATTAATTGCACACAGCTCAGAGGAGGCATAATTCATACTTACAAATCACTCCATACCCCGGGCCATACGCTGACACTTCTCCTCCCACTAGACAACGATGGACGTCTAAGGAGTTATTCATTGAAACCAAGTTGTCGACTGGGCAGATCACCTTGTTAACAGAACCGTTTCACCGTTACGGTATGTCCACACTGAAGTACACTGTCCAGCGTTGTGGTCTGGTTGAATCAGATGAACGTTTGAAAATCATATTTGATCAGTAAATACTTGAGAGACAACCTGCAGAACAATTTTCCTAGCCACCATTCTAGTTCATTCTCACAGATCATCAAATGCGTATATCTGACGAAACCTCATGTCGGTGTACTTCAGTGTTCATTGTTGATTTGATTGCACGCTGGAAGTTTCATTGATGTGTTCTTTTATTTACTCACCTCCACTTTGTACCTATAAACCTTCCAACATAATTTTTGCCTGATCAACATAAAGACAGGAGCATACGCTCAAAACAGTTCTCTCTCTTCTGTGTCCCTAAGCACTGTTTGATCTTGAATGGTGTTACTTTATAAACACTGCCAGTTGGAAAATATGAGATTTATCAAGGTTTTACAGCCAACTTCTGAAAATGAGATACACACTTTAACTGCCCAACATGAAACTCCAAACGTATAATTTAGATATTCAGTGCTCATTCTGCAGCGAAAGCCACTATGGAACCAGAAATGTGGTGGCTCCCGGATGAGTGGATTTGATCATAGTCTAAATACTTATGGTTATTTCCGATATGATAGATCGTTTTAGGAAAAGCTTGTTTTCAGCAAGCAGTTGGCAAGTATTTTCGTTTCGCTATCATCTCGCTTGAGTTGGTGAGCAAACCAAACTCTTGCATGATCATCTGTTTCAGTAAGTAGAGAGTTTTTAATGCGAATCCGCCGAATTTGTTCTCTACGGTAGACGCCTACCCAACTGAGATACCTTCATTGACTATGACTTTTCCGCTTGTTTATATCCGTTCCTTTATCGTCTGTCTCCTCGAAGCAAGAGACACTAATATCTACATGTTGGAAAATGTACAGATAGAAAAGCTTTGTTGAACAGGTATCCAGATGCAGTAGTAGAGAGACCACGTTGATTAGGAATTAGTAAAACTGTACTTCTTGGTACACAACCGAAATGTCAGAACATCCATAGCACTCAGAACTAGAACAATCGAACCGATTGTATTGAGGGAACCAAACCAAAACTAGCATCGCACAGACTAATAAAACAATGTTCGCTTTACAGATATCTCACCGTATTTTTTTAATTCACCGGTTATGAAAAGTAACCCTGATTCTACATTTTTATTATTGCTTATAACTAGTGGTTAGATTTTCGACAACAAAAACATCACTTTAATATTCTTGAGACAAACACTATGATGAACATTAGATTAGTTCAACAACAGCAAAGTCTGCCTATCCTGAACCTCCTTCTGTTGTTTTATCGCTTTAGCGAAGTGGTGCGAATCATTATTCATTCAAGCTTTTTGATTTGGTAACTGAAACCACGCTTCTTTCTGAAATATTTGGGATGCACACGTTTTCCAATAGCAGCAAAATTAACTGGGCATGATTGAGCTGCGGCTTAGCAAGGCAGCTAACTTGTCCTTCGACTACTTGACACTAATATTTAGCTCGGTTCAACGCAGGGTTTTATTTCGAAAACGGGCGATAATTATATTGTTTTGTTGCATTTGAATGTGTTCTGTAATCGGCACTTTCGGCATTCTTCTTAGTCGGTACGGTCGATATGTAAATCGTTTCCTCGGCAATGGAAAGAGAGCTGATAATGCATGTTCATGAGAATTTGTACGGCCATCTGTTGTACGCTGCGAAACTGTTATGTTCCGGTAGTTGAAGAGTCCCTTGGGCATTCTTTTGGATCACTGAGCTAGATATCGATCGGGCTTTTTTATGTACTTTAAAGAACAAGTAACATATTTTATCGCTCAGGTCGCTAAATACATATACACGCATTGCTATGAAATTTTCATTTCCTTCTAAGCGCTAGAAGTCTGGCCTGCTGCATATTCTCTCCCACCCAAGGTATTCGGTATTCTCGGTTTTATTGATCTTGAGCCGGCTGATTATGCGCTAGGTGACATCCAGGTTTCACCCAGAAGATCAGCTAGGTTTTCTCCCTGATATTTTCAGCTTGGTGTTATTTCGTGTGACGTGGTTCCTTCCAAACTAATGTTACAACCAAACGAGAAATCTGCCAAAGCACATTCTCAGAGTACTGTTATGGCCAAAATCCAACGATTCATTACTGTACGTTCAGTCCAACTGGAGGCATGAGAGATTGTCAGTCACTTTGGCCACACCTTTAGTGTGTAGGGTTTGACAAAAGCCGACTAGGTACTTGGACCCAACAAAAAAGGTGATCGTAGATTCTACGTAGAGTACGGTGCATGTGGATTGTTATCATCAACTCCCACTGTGAGGCGACAGTGAAGCTATTCGCTTGTTCACGGTCGCCTAAAGACTGTGACCCCCCGGTTTTACCAACAGGGCAGCGGCGCAACCAAACTTGGGACGATCAGAAAAATCTGAACTGGTGGTAGCTGTGGATGGATTGCTCATTGAAAAAGCAGTCACTGTAAAAGTTAACATAACCTTTCACTACTGTTTTGTTTTCGTAGACTTTACATCACTTCTACGTGCACTTATACCTCCCAAGCACTTTAATTGAATAAAACCAGATAGCTGAAATCCATCAATACGATTGGGTTACAACAAATCTGATGAAGTAATAGTTCTGAAATAATGAAAGTGATATATCTTGTTATTACTCAGAAGTGAGAAGCAAATTGTTACCAGGTGAACAAATACTGTATCTGAACTCGTTTTTATGCCTCCATATGATTGTTACTCCTAAAATAACACTGTGGGCAGATTTCATATGCTGTGCCTACTAGACGATTCATACCGACAGGTGAAAATGTAGATGGACGAGGAAAAAGTTTGACAACACGTAGATATATTAGCGGTGTTTAAAGTGGGCGTGGATGCGCTATGCACAAAAGAATGATGTTCAATAAGATTATCACTGATCCGATTTACAAATTTTGTATGTCTCTTATAGGATTCAAGACAACAGAAAACAGTTGCCAGATGTAATGTATTGCTGCATTCCGTGCGGCATATACGAAGGCTCCTGTTTTGGGGATCTAAGTCGGGTAACAAAAGTAAGCCAATGTGAAATGAACTTCAAGGATTAAACGTCTCAGAAAAGTAGTGCTAGAATTTGTTCATAAACTTGTCAGTTTTTTCTTTGTGGTAGGCTAGTTCTGTTCAACTGGTCATGGTCTCACTTACAAGTGTTATCGTTAGTATGTTGAGAACATATTCTAGTAAGCGAACTGACGACATCGGGAATGCAAAACCGTTAGCTCGACGTGTAACAGACGTGTTGATCTCTGTGAAGCAACCTTGGTGATCGATGGTCATCTCAGTATTGAGCTGTATAAACAAGACCATCTCAGCCAGGTTCTCCGTCTGTGTTCAGTACGAGAGACGAGCGAACTCAGATTGCCTTTTCTCCGACTAATAGTGAACGATCCTGCCACGATACTTTTTTTTTCTGCAGAGTTATTTCTTGAGGTTTCGGCGGAAAATGCTTATTTTTAAATTAACTGGTTTACTTCAGGAAACTGTAAGCAACAACTGGAGGACGCAAATCATGAAATTTTCTCTGGCTTGATATTTCCCACAGTCTGATCACACAAATCTGTAACTAATTGTGTACACCAGAACGAAGATTCATAAGGCGAACGTTGGGGATATATGGATTTGACAACGAGATGAGATACAAAGTATAAGAGAAGACTACAAAAACTGACAAACCGTGCAACTAACGATCACCGGATTAGCAGCGGTGACCGAACACATTGTTCCTGAATATTTAAGGGGGATTTGAACATCTACTTGATTCAGCATCCGTACGGCAGAGAATTCGTTTGTCATTAATCCGACGGACTTAGATAAGACATCGTGAACGCTGTCATACTCAATTTCGACCGAATTTATAGTAATCTTTAGCTAACAGTTTTCATTAGAATCATTTCATTTGCAACCCACAGACTTTTAGAGAACGAAGCATGTTATAACACTCAATGTTTTTTGCAAAAGTGGCTCATTTTCCAGTAGCATACGATGGTACAAATAATCCACCGATGTTGGTCAAACAGAAGATGTGATGGACTGGTAGAAAGGTTGTGAATACGCATCACGTGTGAGAAATTCTGAAAATCCCTAAACGAAGTTGTATCACACACAGAATTTCATTTTTAAACCAACATGTATTTGATATCAACATGTATATGAGCAGTTAGTGACATGTACAGAAAGGAAACCGGTAAACGTCAGAATTGGCCCAAGCACAACACTAACCATCACGAGGTAAATGAGGTCACGTCATCAATAACTTAACTAATCCGAGGCCTTGATAACATCCCGATGCGGTTACTTTGAAACAACACAGGTTCACTCAGCGACTACGAAGAAATATTAGTAGCACGTTCATTATCTTGGTAATAGGAGGAGAATCCTTACTGGATGACGATACTCATTCTGATAATCAGCTAGGTTTGTTTTTATCTAAATCGTAACTCACTCACGTTTGTAGTGACTATAGTAAATGATATTTGTGATAGTCGCAATCACTTGTACATATATGATGATTTTGGCTTTTTGCCCACTTTTGTTTAAGTCAAGCTATTCCACTTGTAATATCCGTCCCGGGGCTACAATTGCAACTCGCCCCGTGCCCCGCTAGCTTGACATGCTTCCTCTGTACACTTTACTTCCCAGGGTCGATACAAATACACGAGGGTCAACGCGCTGAGTTCTTGCTTTTCATTGTCGATTGGTTTTTGATAGTGACTATAGGCTGGGTAATAATCTGTTGGACCAGTTCCAACACGTTTGCCGACAGTTGTGGTCGTATGACCTTATTGGCCAGCTTCTTAGTGCTCATCATGCATACATACAATTATCAAGACAGGGATTGTAGCTTCCGTCCACGGTCTCAAGAGGCAAACGTGTTGACAACTGTATCATCGACCTCACATCCATCAAGACAGGATTATCACAGCCGGGCACCCAACGACATTCATCTATCAGTATTGTTTATTGCTGGATGACCGGATAATCAGGACATTACTCACAAACGGTGGTTGGCTGGGCGATAAGATATAATCATTCGGTCGTGCCTAATGTGAGGCGAACAGCGCACGGGGTAATAATGTCACTTCACAAGAGCTTGCGCCGGTGTTCGAATTCCCCTCGTTGAAAGGAGATTTGTAGTTTATCATAATTTTGCATCTCAGTTGGGATTTGACCGGGAAATGTAGACGTTTTTTTCTCATGAGGTTGTTGTGCAGGTTGTAATGAAATCAGAAAGCACACATGACGTCTATGCCATTTGGTCCCTCATCTTATTGCTGGAACTGATCGTTTTGTACTACCCATCAGACCAATGTGAATATGGACACTATATAGTATACCAGACTATAGTGCGCTGTATACGATACTACATGGATTTCAAAATATTGTAGACCTTCATTCGTTACAAGTTCATGGAGATCAGGAATAAAAATGCCATGAACGTAACACGTAAATCACTTATCCCTAGGAACATGAACGGAAATATTTAATCCGAACGGACTGTCCACTACGCAGTTGCATCTGTTCTTACTAGATAAGTATGTCTGGGTGTCTTGAGGCTTAAACCTATTGTGTTGGAGACAGCATGATCACCCATAATCTATTTCACTTCTAGTATTCACAACAATCCAACTTTAAACGTTAATTCAATTTGCCAGAAGATGTAAAGCTGTAACACACATTTAAAAGAGCACGATTCCTCTCTTAGTAACGCTGACACACTTTCATACCCAACTAGTTGAACAATCATAATAGACAAGCTTAAATCAGACTGCATGTATCTATCTCATTACAACAACAGTGCTCAATCACACTTCATCAAACCGACTAGAATTCTAGGCTATTAGTCTGATGCAACCTATAAGTCATAAGGCTGTTCGACAACATATAAAAAAATCTATCAATTTATCTATTATTTGTCTGAATCTTGTTAGACCTTGTTAACAGCTGTGAAATGAGAGAGATAAGTAATAGCCCAATTTTTTAAAGGACAACTTAGTTGGGTATTCATAAGAATCATAAATCATGATGATGAATGAATTCTCTCGTCATCGTCAGTGAATATTTCCTAGTAGTGAATGACGCTCATTATATCCAAGTCCGTAACCAAGACAATCGTGTATACAGTCAATTTCGCAATATATCACGCGCGCTAATTAAGCCACTATTTTTTCAGTAGGAAAGAACAGTACATGTGACAACACAATTAATTACTCCATTCATTTCATGAGCACAAACAGGTGTAAATGAACAAAGCACGGTACACCGTAAAAAAAGTTTTCAGCTATATTCATTTAAAAACTACTTAATCAAAGTTGGAAACAATAAAACGTTGTAAAAGCCCGTGTTGAATTTGACTTGGTAATTGCATGCTGAATTTCTCAACATTTGCTGAAATAGGATAGTGCATGACAAGCATAGTACACGGGTTCCTATAAACTGCTATATTCCTACAGAGAACGCTCTCCTTTTTTGAAAAGTTGCTGCCTTCCCGAAGGAAATCAAAAGCAGAAGTTGTGACATGAAGCAAATATCAGTTTTCTGAGTTCTTAGTGGTTGTTTTATAGACAAGATGCATCAGTAAAATGAAGATTTACAACTGGTGTCGACGCCTCGGCTTTCCTATTGGTCGGCTCGGCCTCACTGGTAGCTCGTTTGTTTTAACGCGTGACAAACTTAAACAAATTATTTTACTCCGATGCCCGTTATAACAAAGTCTATTGCTAAAGAAACGTGCTATCGTGATTGTTCACCGTGCTGACAAGCCGACCTACCCATGTTATCGACAGATAAGTCACGAAGCTGTTGGTCATAGGTGGCATCACTCTCCTCAGGTTTGTCGTCCATAATTGCAAACATACGCGAATTTAGATCATGCATTGGTACGTTATCACTTTGGCCTTAATTTTGTGAGCCCACGGTTCTACCGATCACAACGGCTAGCTGTCGATAAATTTGTAAAACTAGCGATGAAGCATGTGTATTAAGTTTATTGGATTAAGGGCTTGGCCCGAATCTCACAGACTAACTGAGCGAAAGGTGCCATATTTTGCGGCACAGAGGCTCGCGAGTTAAGTAACCGTTCGAACTCTGAGAAATCCCTAGAGATACTAGCTGTTGGACGAATTCTCCTTCATGGCAATTCGGATGTCAGGTTAACGATGGACATCTGCAAGAAGATCGGGCGTAGTCCGATCTCCGATGGTGAAACTGTTTACTGAGAAAGCTAACGAATTGTAAACCGCTTTTAATGCAGATGAAACTGCTTGGCCCTTCAAATGTACCTTATCACTGAACCAGGGCGTACGTCTTTCAGGGAAGCCACCAGCAAAGCAGAGAGCAGACTCAACCATCATAAGTCCAGAAATTTATATTGGACAAAACGTTCTGAAAGCCAATTTTGTTGGCCTCCTGCGGCGGCAGCCAAACACCATTTCCCATGGCCCGCGGCAACCGGAACAAACTGAGGTGACAGAGCTGTATGGCGGGTGTGTTGTTGTGAACAAAGAATGCGGGTAGCGCAATTACTATTTATCTGGAAAATCAACATATGGGGTATGTTAGTCAACACCACAACAGCCAAAAACACTCATTTGCACATAGCAGTAATCCCGAGAAGCCACGGCTGCTAATGCCG
Organism: Paragonimus heterotremus; assembly: GCA_013368495.1. Taxonomy (NCBI): domain Eukaryota; kingdom Metazoa; phylum Platyhelminthes; class Trematoda; order Plagiorchiida; family Troglotrematidae; genus Paragonimus; species Paragonimus heterotremus. The sequence continues at coordinate 68,661 of LUCH01000505.1, forward strand.
AGTTCATGTATAGAAAACAAGATTTCATACTGGGGTACATTCCAATGTTCATCTGCTAATTTATTAGCTAAATATGTGGCGCAGCCTGACTGCTACTGAGTACCATGGTGTGATTGTCCTTCCTCATTACTCTCCCTCCATTGCACAAGTTGTTTCCGATGCACCACCAGTCGTTCGAGCTTTCTACACTCTCTCAAAGATTTGCATACTCACCCCAGAGATTTTGGCACACCTGGTGGGCAGTCTGTTCTGATCGGAGTGTAATTTCATTCATAAAGCCAGCTTCCGTGAACTCGATCCTGTTGCTTTTCATTCTTAATCAAATATGCCGGGCCGCAACGCTACACTACTATATACAGTTTTCTCCACCTTGCCAGGAACTCCCTCGATCCGGATCCTACTGCATCCGGACTCCGCCAGTCTCTGTACTTAACCTTCGAACCCGGTTCAAACAAAGCACATCGACCAGATACCTTTGTCGTTGATTGCTTTATTGCCAACTCATGTGCATTTGTCAGGTCCTAGTTGGCCATCCTCTGTATCTCTGCCAACTCGCACGCACCCATCAGTTGGTCTCCCCATACGCAAATTTCCTGATCAACCAATAGGCTTGGCGAGCGCCATTAGTTCAGTCGGCGATTTCTTCGTTATGCCTGGTGAAAGAGAGCGGCTGGTCAACAGAATCAATCGTAACATTTCCTCTCAGTTACCTTCTTTCGCCTCTAAGTACTCTTTAACTGGACGACTGTTTTGCTCCATCCACCTGTTTGGTTGAGGGTTGTATGACGTTGCACGAGCTACCTTGATTCCAAAGCACTCCAAACAAGTCCGAAACTCCCACACTTTCGAATCAAGGGCCTTAACCAATCAGTATGCTTCCCGATACTCCATAATCTGAAACAATGTGCTCCATCACAACCCTGTTTGTTGTGTCTGTACGCTGATTGGGTACAGCGGTAGCTTTGATTCACCTTGTAAAATGTTTCCTTATGACTACGGTGTACTGGTTTCCGTGGGTGGTTACCGGAAAAGGCCCATCACGAAAATCGATCATAATTCCCCAGTTTCATTGGCTGAGACTGGCTGAATAGGATATTGATTCGAGTGGTTAGTTCTCTTTGGCAGCTGACATTGCTGACATGCCAGTACATAATTATTGGCATCATCGTTCGTTCCCGGCCAGTAAGCTATTCACTTCAGCACTTCGTAGGTTCAACAACATCTCTTTTGAGCCAGCTGGTGACATTCCTTGATAATTGTCGCCCGCAACCCCAACGGTATAAGCAGCACGTTTATCCACTCCCGCTGTTGGTGCAATAAAATTCCGGTACTGTTTGCTCGCAAGCCCGACCAGTGCATTTTGAAAACCTTCACGTCCGGATGTCTTTCGCCTTCTGGCGGTTGTGCTTCACAAAGAAGCTGACCAATCATCTCCCGCTGTATCGCTGTATCCATCCTCTGTGCTGCTTGTAGCTTTCTGGGAATGTTCTTCAGTTCGATACTGCCAACTCCAAAGAAGTCCTTGTGAACCCAATTCATATGTTACGCTCGGGATAGCAAATGAGGGAAACCATCATATTTTCTAGACGTATTACAAATAGCAAAGTTGTACTGTTGTAGTCGAAACGTACGACAAACGATGTTTCTTCGGGCTTCCTTCGCTGACTTAATCCATTCCGAGCGATTATGGTGGTTTCCACGTGGGAACGTCGGTCCAGCAACTAAGGCTTCCATTCTTCCAAGACCCACACTACCTCCAAATACTCCTTTTTCTTCCATGAACAATTCCATTCGGCAGGGATTAGTACATGACTGGCATACTTAACAATACAGTCTTCTTTTTTCATACACTTCTGATTCCCACATCACCTACGTCTGTTGCGATAACAAAGCTCTGTCTAATCATTGGCAATTTCAGGATCACCTGGCCTCTCCTCACCAGTTGTTGGATTTCGACAGTAAAACTGGCAGTTCTTCCTCAGCATTACGTATAAGGGGCTCGCAAGATCACCGAAGTTTCCAACGAAGCAGTTGTGAGGATCTGCGCGGCTAAGGAACTGTCGCAGCTTCCTCTTCGATGATGGCACTAGAGTAGCTTTGATCATCATCAGTTTTTCGAGCAGTGACTCGGCCTCGTTCTGACCAAACCCGTGAATGAATACCACTGTTTGTTCCGCTAGTTGTGACTTCGGTCTACTGATCAGTAGACCAGCTTGTTCAATCTTCTGCAACACGGTTAAAAACTGCACCGAGCGTTTTGCTTCGTTGGCGCTGTAGATGACAACAACGTCGCCATATACAAAAGTGTCGCGTAAGCCGTCCAGCACCTTGTGCACCAGTATTCTGAACGTGAAAGAGGAAACAGATAGTCCGAACGGCCTATGTTTGAAACGATGCTGCCTCTCTCTCACAGTGACAGTCACTTCATTTAGATCCAGTTGCTCAATGAGAACCTGCCAATATCCAGACCGGAAGTTCAATACTGTGGATATTCTGGCGTTCTGTAGTTTGTAAAAATCTCTGACACCACTGGGGCTACCACTACCTCATTAACTCTAATCTCGTTAAGCCGTCTGAAGTCGACACAAAAAGGAAATTTTTCACAAGGCTTCTTCTTTCTGTGTGTTCCTCACTTGTTCACTGTTCAGCTGCATGTGTATTGGAGTGCTTTTGGGGCCGAATGGTCGAAATCACTCTGACTCGATGGAGATTCCGCATTCAGTCCAGTCACAACAGCCATATGGGTCCTGATTCGTGGTGAACAGTTTTCGAAAACTGCGTATCACTTCATTCAGCAACCATTTGTCACAGGTTGGTATTTCCCCGAGTGCGTTCGTTTCAAGTTGTCCAAGCTAGGGTTTACAGTGTCTCACTAATGGAATTACTCCATACTTCTCCACGAGTTCATCATGTTTCAAATCAATCGTGGCTTCGACACGTCCAACAAAATCCGCTCCTAGTATAATGTGACGTGCGTTGGGGAAAATGATGAAAGGCTTTTTCACTACTTGACCACTGATTTGGACATTATGTTCCATCAGGCATTAACTTTTGAGGTAAATCTATCCGCTTTTCGAATGACCGTCGCATAAGGTTGAATAATCTTCCCTGGCCTCGGTCCAATCAGTCAAACCGCTGACCAGTATCAAGCAAACGACACTCACATCTACCACTAATTCCTACCTTATTGTGAACTGCCGTCTTGTCGAGCACACCTATTACCGGATTTCCCCTCCCAAACAGGAAACGTCGGCGAAACGTTTATTTAAGTACAGCCTTTTCCTGCTGAGTGAGCAATGTCTCTACTGGTACCTATAGCTTCCACATATGTATCATACATTACCACAATTCTGTCTCTTCTTCTGCATGTTCAATGTTTCCACTTCCTGAGTCAAATTCTCACTACGATCCGAAGGTCGTCCGGTTCACTCGGTTCGTTTGCCTTCAACCCATTAACTGCCAAGGAATTTTCCAGCAACAATTGTCCAGCCGCATCAGCCAAATTTCCCAACGTCATCGGACATGCGACAAGAGGAATCTTGCGCTCTTCCCCGACTGTTGGTGATTAATCAGTTTGCGTCGTTCCGAATCTTGTTCAGAGCTCTTGACACCGCAGCCTACAGCGTAAACGAGTCACCTCAGGAGCTAAGGCGGGTGCTTTAAAAATACTGCATTGTCTCGTGTTACTTAATTTGTAGAAGTAGTCTACTTGTTTTGAATAAGACTGTGGGAAGGAGTCAGTCACGTGATTTCCTCCAGAGTGGCCTCAACGATTGATTTTTAAGTAAACAAACTGTGGTGTGGGCACTACAGAGCGCATATTTGAGCCTACTTGAAAGAAATGGAATTTTCTGGTAATTTACATTATTGCATCATACGTATTACATACAGGACACCTTTTATATGTGAATAGAATAATTAAAGCGTTCCTGAATAGATACTGCATAAAATCCGAGGTATCCGATTTCGTGAGATCCGGCTGTTACAAAAATTTGTGAGGAAACTCGTACATTCTGCTTGCGCATTTTTACTCCGGATAACGCCACACAATTTGCACATTCCCACTGTCGTGTTCAAGTTCATTTAAGGGAAGAATGTTCCAAAATATTCTGGTTTTCAATTTGCATAAGGAAGCCAAACCACAAACAGCACCTTGATGAAGATAGTCCTCATAAACAAACTGATAGTTGGTAGTTTGTGATTCCAGATATCCGGAAGCTTACAATTGTTTCGACAGATGATATTCATAGGCGGTTTTGGAATAAAACTATTGGAAGTTGAAAGGGCTCTCAATAAAACTGTGCTGCTGATTTAGAGCAGCCCTTACGGTCCCTTGCAATCAATCCCTATTGACTAGTTGTTTACCGGAAGCCTAGTCATAATTTATAATGAGGTCTTTTTTTAAGGGTGTGTGTATGTACTCTCGTAAGTATAAAGTAGCACGTACTAGACAATTCCCCAAGATTCAACATGGCTTCCTCAGAGAATCGTTGTGCTAGGAAAACGCCATCGATGCGGTTGAAACCAATCGATGTAACTTAGCTCTGTCTATTTAGGAACAAGTGCCCTTGAACCAGACCCTCCCCTGAACTTAATTGCCCATAAAAACCCTTCTGACTGAGCATCCACTATGCTAGTTGTTTGTTGTAAAACCCGATTCGTGTTATTGTAAGTCTGGAACTGATGAGTCATTAGGAAATATGCGCACCTACCACTCTTCGTGCTCAATTTTTTTCATTCAAAACTCCCGTAGAAATTTACTTGAGTTGACTTTCTAAAGCTACGGATCTCCGTTGAGATTTACACGAGTTGTACCCTGTAGCCAGTGCAAAATGTAAGATTGCTCATGAACTTTTAGAAATATTGTTACTAACTGACAGTTCACAGCAAAATAATTAGTCATGTCAATTTCCGGGGCTCTTTTTGAAGAATAAACTTACGGTGGCCAACAACGCTCCTACAAGTTTTGCGACTGTGGGCACAGAAACTGAACAAAAACTACTGATGAATTTGTCTCAAACACACTGTCATATCCATACCGTCATCGAAAACTTGCTATTGCACTGTCACATCTCGTTTACTTTATTTCATGAGTCACTCATTAGTCGTATGAAAAGGACATATATCAATCGTTTGTAGCTATCAAGTACGACGCCCGCCGAAGTAACAATTCCAGTGAATCCAAATAAGCAAGTGCTGCATTATTTTTCAGTAAGATCGAGTCCGCTGAAACTACAAACCATTACACTAGGCCATTATTATAGGATCTTTCTGTATAAACTTAATCACACTTATGGTAAAGGGAACGTAATTCAAGATACCTAGTGTTAATCAGAGTGCATAAGATCTATAAGGCTGTCAGTTTAGACACACGTAGGCATATTGGAGGAATAAACGATGTTTCAGGAAACAGACAGAGCAGACAAGGTCCCTGTAAGAGAAGACCACTAGGAACAGTGTATGAAATTTTTACCACGATTGCTTACAAATGATGACATAATGTTTAATACTCTCAAAACAGAAGGACTGCCAAAGACTAGCAGTTACCAATTACGGATCACACACAGGAAAAAGATGAAAGCCTGACCGATTATGTCACTGGCAAACTACCAATATCATACATTGACACGGTAACTGACCAACAGCATAAACCCAATAAAACAAACATTTAACACACATACCATCAAACAGCCGTTTGAATTGACTAATGAATTAGATAGCCTCAATAGTGTTAGTGAAATGTAGATGCTCACTCATTGCTTACAAATACAAAGCCACACGAACCGATTGATTATATCTGTGAGATTGCTGAAACGAATCACCCTGCATCGATTCCACGAATGACAGTCCGAGTAAAACCTGGTTGCTGTGTATTGGAAGTGTCTGCTTTCGTTTGTTCGATTAACCATACTGCTAAGTAGATGGAATAATCACGCAAAGTTCTGTTGGCAAACATTTTCACGTAAAGAAATGAACGAGAGTTAGCTGCGGGTATAACAGATTTGTCACAATACAAACGTCACATCGATAACACACTACTGGTAAGTTGATCTAATCAGATCATATGTAACCTAACCGGATCCACATTTCGAAACAGTCTCACGGAGGAGTCAAAATTGATCACATTCATTCCCCAATCTAATAATTACCCAAAGCGGTTCACAGAATGGTGTGGCAGATCGAAACTGTCATCCGAACTGGTGGTCACTATAAGTTAAAAGGATGTGTCACGTAGGACATAAGGCAACACAAGGACTGACACAATCGACTAAACGAGCATCGAATGCAGTTTACCACGGTGTACTCGGTCGGAATCAGAAGCAGGCAGTGCTTTCATTAATAGAAGATCGACCTACCAGTGCCACTCCATATTGTGTTTAACAGTTTATACGTAACAGTAGAGAAATTACTGATGCAGAACCAAGAGATGCTTGATCCCCAATATGAATGAACACATGCAGAATTCCGTGCTAACAGAGAACAACGATGTGGTTGAGACATACCACCAGCCAGTTTGTGCAGTCGCTGCACACGATCTGACCACCGGTCACCTCATCTACCCAGTTTGTGCATTCGGACTCTTATTTCATCTTCTTATTGCGTTCTACCACCAATATTCTCGTGGAATGTTGGAGCGGTCGCACTCAGTCGATTCAACCCAGCCTCATGTGTTCAGACACAGTTGTCAGCGGGTCTGACAATTCTCTGTATTTTCTGTCTTTTCCTAACCCCTTGATTCAGTATCTACCTCGTTAGTTATTTGATACAAAACCCACTGATGTTATTGTAAAATTCGTCACTCCAGTGTCACTACGACCTACGTGTATCTGTTATGTTTCATTTCCTAACCGTTTCAACAGCTGTGCTTCTATACGGGAACCATTTTGACGAGATTCTCTCATCGTTGCGACATCAGAGATGTGGATGACACTTAAGTTTTACTACCGCTTCTCGGCCTTATTTTACAGAATAAGTTGGATTTATTAAAACCCACACTAGATTGATTGACTTGTTTCCTCTCATCAAAAAGCAAGTAACTACGGCAATCAACCACCGGTATATTCACTGACCGGTCTGAAGTTATCATGTGATAAAATGAATGCACAAAACCTGTTATGTCACCAGGTCACATAGATGTCCAACCAATGCCTCTGCTAAGTTAAAACAACGCATGATGGCAACAAAAAACGAAAAGGTTAAGTTTCGCCGGGGCCGGTTTTGACCTTTGATGATTACGTAATTAAACAGATAGATGCCATTCCAACACATGTTACCCCAATCATTTCCGTCATCTCTGTTGCTAATTCACCATAATAATCATCTTAGGTATTGACTCATAATAACCCTTGTAATTTCACGTTGCTATGTTACGCAACCTAATCTTGGCACGATACGATGTGTTACATCATCAGCGAAACGCATACTACTGAAGCGAATTCATGACCTCGATGACCATCATTTACAAACAATCGATCGGTCGACCCTTTGCCTAAAATTGCTAATACCTTATCAGTCTATCGGTCAGGAACACCGTTGAACACCGAGTTCAGTTGATTTGCTTTTCGCACATCTTACAAACAGACTAGGCACTTGAACAAGATAAATGACCAGCGCATTTTCATCATGCAATGAAAGTGACTGAGTTAAGTCATAACTTAACGAGTCCAACGAAGGACGAACTCGATCTGACGGTGAGTATCATGAAGCACTGTATACTGCTGCCCTATTCATATCGGCTTTTGCTTTATCACACTGTCCCACAACATGATTCACTTCAAAACAAGGTACTGTTGATGCAGCTTCACAGGTCACTTGACCTGAATAAATGGTAAATTAACAATTATCCCCAAATTTCAACCTAAAGCCCGAAGCAGGATCTAAGCTCTAAACGAGCTAGATAGAGATATCCGCATGTGTCATATAAGTGTGCATTTTGACTCAAATATTTTGTTGAGAAAGTGCATGTAACTGGCGCCTGATAATCGGAATAAAAGCGCCTGCAATCTCGGTCGTCAACACACTAATTCTACCTAGCCACGTGAGTTGGAATAACAGGCTCAGTTACCACATACTATCTGAATATTTCTGAATGTTGAACCTGCGGGCTAAAACAAACAACTTCAAGCAGGTTAATCAAACGACAGTCCAACGCAAATACTCATGCTGTCCTAGCAGACACGTGACTCAAGGCACGTTAGTTGCAACCTGTTCGATGCATGTCAGGATCGACTACCCACTCAATTGTTTGCATGCCTCTGGCATGGGAAGTTGGATTCGCAACTAGAAGTCCACACGGCAACCACTGCCACTATGTTGTATATCTACCTGTGGCAAGGCAGTTCGTCAGCTCTAGCTCAGCCACGTCTGCTGGGCAAGCTCCAAGCTACTGTTTACTTAAGTATCAAAAATCTATTCATTTGAAAAGTTGGAGCTTAGCGTTTAGTGTGTTTTAACGGATAGTTCGACCAGATAACACTACGTCTTGAACGAATTTTAAGATCCAATATCTCAGTCATCAGGGCTGAATTTGATCGCCACGTTCCTGATGTGTACCACCCGAGGTGACCAAAAATGTACTCGAAACGTCATGTTCTTTCATCATCTTTTCGAAATGGGCCGACTGGAAAGTCAGTGGGAATGCGACAGCTGCGATCAGTTGTGGGTGGTGTTCAATCTGTATGAAAATCAAAATCCCCTACTACTCATCAAGATTCTACTATCCGTCTGTGCGTTCGCTCCCGATTTCTGATCTTAAAATCGAAAACATGCAGCTTATTTGTCAGCCCATATTTATTAGCCATTACGGACAGTAAATCTAGGTAAGTCCGGAAGTTTAGAGAACGCCAAGTATGAGTAATGCAATGAGCTACTAGTAGTGTAACACCAGCAACCAACCGATGAAGCTGACTTTGCATATTCAGATGGCACTATACATGTGGCTTCGTTACATTTGACAGTAAGTTGGTATGCTGTTTCATAGCAAGCATGTGGAGCTTTTCATAACTATGAATAGATCGTACAAATGTAACACATCAAGATTTGTTTTCACTAACAACTTCCTTATTATGGATTTTGGCATCATCCTTTAGTAGGACATTGGGCTCCTTCTCTTGACTATCTCATATTTCCTCTATACAAGAAATACCACTGTCTAAAATATGTTTACAGTGTATTGTAGATGATAGATCAAAATATGCATAACGGCGACAGGCCGGACCTTTGACAAGGAGAGGTAGTATATCAGTTTTCTCAACAAATAGACAGACGTTTCTTCCTCTGTCATACCACATTTTCCAAAGCAAGCTTGAATTGCACCTACGTTTCATTTATTCCCAGATAGCTTCAGTCTGTGAATAGCAATAAATATATGTATGTAGACATTTTAAAATAATCTTGTTTTATACATCATTATGATAGCGTAAACTATTGATTAAGCTGATGAAATCGCACAAATATTCCGTTACTCGCAGATTGCGGGTTTCATGTTGTATTCGGGGGTAGAAATGTTAACTTCAGTTTGCTGAATGACGAATGAGTAGTAACCACACAGTTAACGGGAAGCAATGCAACTAGTTCGTTTTTGACGGGGAGTGCACTAAAGGAAAAGACCATAGGAAATCCATGTGTTCCAGTCAGTAGTCGAAATTCAATGGCTTCATATTATTACACTACCACTAAAAACGTTATATATACGAGCAAAATGAATTTTTATCACAAACGTGCTTTAGGAGAAATCAGGCACAAACAAAATGGTTTTGAGATTTAGATGTTATACCAAAAGGCGCACAACTTCCCAGTTGGCTAGAAAGCTGTAATTAAGGTTAGGCATTTGCGACTGAAAAATGACTATTAGATATCTGTGGCCATCTCCCGAAACTGCAGGTGATCATTCAGGTTGTTCTGTTGAATTTGTAAACAAAAATCATTTTTCATCGACATAATCTTTTAAATCCTCACAGCCGTTTACTCTCACCGTTACCCAGTACAGCGAACTTTTATAATGTGATAGTGTTGCGTAAAAGCATTATAACCTTGGCACTGGTTTGTTTTCTCTTGTCACATGCTTCATGTTTCATTGTGAGAATCCTCCCAGGCACTACGAGATAGAAGAGGGTCCGTTCATGCAATTTGAACAAATCATACAAAGAATAATCATCAGTTAATGAATTCGTCTGTACTCGTCAACTTCTTAATAAATGGCAGCTTGAATTTGGTCTCTTAAGTGAGTTTACAAAATTGGTCTTTACTGCTCATAGCCCACTTGTCAAACAATGTGCATATCTTGTCCCTTCATCTAATTTCCGGAAACCGATAAGGACTTGAGGCCTACTTGCAAATGTGAAAATGTATATCGTCCTTGACCGTTTAACTTACCGCTGTTCTACCCTTCGGTTCTCTACCACTCACTGACTTCTACATCGCTTCCTACAGTACTCACAACTTGAGGGTTATTGCCTCCCAGATTTTGAGCGGCTTGTGTTAAGGACTGTACATGTTTTCTCAAATTCGCCAACTGAACCAGTTATTACAAAGAAACGAATTCACCAGAGCCGAAAGACGACAGAGTAATATGGTAAAACTTCATTCACTCTCATTAGTCACAAAGGTAAAATACATGACAAACAAACAGAGACAGACTTAACCCGGTTCATTCGAATCTGTCTTTGTTTCGTAAAACTGAATCAAACGGGTGTTTAGCTTTTTGAGTTTTACTCACCACTGAACGTGAGGATGGGACGTTACAACCTTCTGAGGTGGGCAATATCATCAATTCTCTCGTTTTGCTCCAATGCCATGTAAATGAGGTTTGGCCAGATCTCTGCATTATAGAGCCAGGTGTGTTTGCAGCCATGATAGGCTGCAGTCAGAACAAGAGAAGTGTTAACGGCAAATGAATATCCTGAAGAATACACTGAAGCATACAAAGTGGTGAGAAAGTGAAGTGAACCGGTTCAAACGGCTCAAAAGAAACACAAGTTTTTATTCCTACATTTCCTAGGGGGTCGTCTGGTGAGTGATACCCGGCACAAATTGTTGTCTGCCCTATCCCGTACGTATGTGGCCGTCTGGTTGCGTTTTGGACGTGCCACCGAAGGACCAGCTCTACATACTGGCGTACGCAGTTTGTTTAAACATTTTATTTCACGTTGTCTATCAGCTCGCTCACAGTTCCGTCGACGTTTACATAGGCAGAACGGATCCATAATTATCCCAGCAAACGACAGAACATGTCCCGAAGTGTTTAAAACAACTGATAACCCAATAGCCTTAAACTGGCGAACCGGTTGTTCGGACTCCTACATCATCATTTGCTATACTCCTCATGACAATAGATTACCAGGTTGGCCTACGTGGCTAATTCAGAATCCTGTCATGTAACAGGAATACGAAGCTACTGGCCTTTAACAAAGCTAAGCTGATCAGAAATCACCAGCTGATGTTTTGTGCTCAAAAGTAGCAGTGACAAACTACCGGGTCATCGTGGTCCTGATTACGTAATAACTGAGGTGTGTACAGGCCTAGTGTTTTCAGTTTTCAGCTGGTGAGAACAGACGAAATGTTCACACACTGAAATGTCTTTTCTTGCTGTGACAAAGCTTTTAAGAAGAGCTCAGTGTATCAAGGAACAGTTCATGTGTTTCTTCCACTGCAAGTAACTTGTTAGCATTTGTGAAGTCGAAAACGGTGTTCGGTTTTTGAAAGTTTAACTGAGTTGGTCAAAACATTCCACAGTTGATCACCTTCACATTTTTTTGACACTTGTATTAGACACTGGTCCATCGCACAGATGGTTTGCTAAAATATCTGACTCTCATTATAGACTTTCATTCACAGACCCATCACAGCCTGATAGACATAAGTAATCATAAGATACTTTATCATAAAACACAAATCAACGGCTAAGCTGATCTGAGGACTACATACAGTTATCCGGGTAATGTTAGGGTTGGAGGTTCAGGCATACAAAGCCATTACATACCAGAAAGCCCCCGTGCTAGACTAATATCGTTACCGTCCTGTTTGTTATGATGTATACCTGAAACGTACGAGTGGGATAACCACTGTGTGTGCGAGTTTTTGAGACTCAGCTGTGGTCGAGTACATGTGGTATATTGTGAGAGTGTGACACTGTTTTGATAGCAAAAACTATCACATTTGGTTATTGTACATACTTACTGCTAGCGGACTCCGTGTTGTGGATGCTGCGGGATTTAGAGTAGTTATGGTTGGGAGTTATCGGGGTAGTAGTATGAAGGGTGTCAAATTTGTTGAGAATCCAGGGGATTGGACTGAAGTGGTCAATGAAGGGAAAATACTTTTGTTAAAGAGCCACCGTATTACATAAGCAGTCCAGATTATAATTTGATCACTTGATGACTCATCTGTTGTGTCCTGTAGAACTGTATCTGTTCAGATGCCCGCTGGAATAGTTCAGAGTTTGTGCCACCTAGCATTGTGCCATACGTTCGTTTTACCGATCGGAATAAAAGTAACCTACCACTCTGTTCGTGAATATAACGCACACTCCTATCCTAATAGTATAGAAACTTTTCAGCTGGTCTTTCATGAATATTATTAGAAACTATTATCCTTCCGTTCCTAAGATGGACTTTGGAGCTCATGAGTATCGATGCATATGTTGACCACATTTCCGTTAGCCACAATCAGGAACTTAGAGTGATTATTTTAGGGTTACTGCAGTGCTGTACAGAACATCCTGTATTGGTCGTTTCCATAGCGGACATCCTAAATAACGATCGTTCTAAAATTATTTACGTGGATACAACATTCAGAGTCTAAACAATCTTACTGGAACCCCAAATGAAAAACTTACGCGAACCGTTTACTCAAGAATTAGGCATCCTAATCGAGTCCGGTTAGCCAATGATCCCGACATATTACTGTAACCACAACAATGTTAACCGGTACGGGGATATCTGTGTATTTCAAATCAAATTACTCGGTCCCATCATCCCAATGTTTTAATCACCACGGTCCACGATCAGTAACACCTGATCGTCGACAAACGTCTCGACAGACGTTTGAGCGTTCGTGAGAGGCAACGCAGGGTCGAGAACCAGGATGCATAAATGATTGTGAACGGACAAATCAAGAATAAGCTAATTTCATAACTGAGTGTGCGTTTGCGATGGTTTTTTCATCAAACGATGGATAGTAAAAGCTGCATTCAGCAATGAAGCAGATTCACGTAGAATCAGAGGCACGTCATGCTGTGTTTTTGAGTTAGTCACACCAATAGTGAACTCTGACGTGATGTACTCATGACTGTGTTGCCAAACTACTAAGCGTCATACAACCATTCTTAGTTTTCTGATCTTGTTATTAAACCAAATCCACTTTACGTAGATATATCAATATTTGTTCTGTTAATTATAATTTGGTGCCAGGCTGGAGGAAGTTTTCCGTGTGATCAAGATGGGCGTGAGTAGGTGGTTTACGATTGGTGTCCCGAATGAGCTACTTTGTTCTCTAGAAACCCACTTTGTCAAAAAAAATTGCTGTGAGCCACCTAACCTGGACGAATTGTCATGCTGGACTTACAACATACTCGCGGACTGCGATTAGGAAGATGATATATCGTTTTAGGAGAAGCAACTGCTGATATTGAGATTATTTTTGTACTCTACAGATAAACCATATGCAACAACTGGGTAATGCTGGCTACCATTACTATGGTACATGTTTGCGTTTAGTGTCATACGAAGTGCCCAGGTCGAAAGATATCAAAAATTGATGACCATGATATTTAATCATCACACACGAACCAAAACCTTGGTGAAATAGTACTAGACCGTATGGTTGGTTGTATACCTTACTTCAATTAGCGTTGACTGAACTGTTCGTGAGAATCCGTCAATTACCGTATGGGATGCGCTGTTTCGTTAACAGGTCGATATATTCGTCAAACACAGAAGGAAAGGGGAAAAATCTTTAACGTACAGACTACAAATTCACAAAAGGTATTCAAAATTTTTTCGTGGTATTTTCCCATACAAAAGCATTCTCCTTAGGTATGACGACAGCACACATTACAAACTAGTCTTAGGTGTTGCACTTCATTCCAAAATTGTGAACGTTTTGAGTTCCTCTAGTGGCTGTGAAGGTTCCCCCTGTTTGAAGTAGACCAAAAGGAAAAAATCCAATGGAGTGATATCCCGCCGGGTCCACTTCCCCAGTCTGACAAAACCGATTCATCAACGACGAAGGGCTTCATCCAGATATTTGAGTGCACACAGTTCATATTGTGGCACTGCACCATTCTACTGAAGTCAAACATATTCAAATCCCCCCCCAGTTGTTCCACTATTGAGTAAGCATTTGGAAACGGAGACATTCTAGGTTGTACCTGATTCCGTGAATACTTGTGAAGCTTTTATCACAGAAGAAAGACTCAATACTGCTCAATATGGCATTCCCTGTTCAAATCATAAGCTGTAGGCTACGTTGGCGTCCGACTGAAGCAGATCGACCAGGCGTGCTGATATGTAAAAAATGCCGGTTTTGCACGCTTCCGATCAGGCCGATAACTGATTCATCACTTGCGGAATGACAAATCGGTTTGCATTAGACAACGGAGCTGCAATAGTGAGACCCCTGGCTATGGTCGAAAGCTGTATCTTTTGAGTGTGCAATGAATTTCGATGCGCAGGAGCACTTTTTTAAGAGTCGTTAATTACACTACGTGGAACATTAATGAACATTATTATACCATATAATAGATAAGGAGTAAAACCACAAACGTCTGTCGAGACGTTTGTCGACGGTCGGGTGTTACTAATCGTGGACCATGGTGATTAAAACATTGGGATGATGGGACCGAGTAATTTGATTTGAAATACACAGATATCCCCGTACCGGTTAACATTGTTGTGGTTACAGTAATGTGTCGGGATCACTGGCTAACCGCACGCTTGATTTTGAGTAAACTGTTTAGTGAACAGCACTGTTTTCGATAAATTCTCATCTTAGGCTGGTACACTTATATATCGATTCAAAAAACAGTAAGGGAAGTTACTGATCAAAAATAGTACGACAGTAAAGCGATTGGGTAAAACACAGACATGACTTCGTTGTGGTTATGATCACAAGGGAGATAGGTTTTAGGAAGTCAGTGTTAATTGGGCTGAGTTGGTGGGACGGGATCGAATTGTCGTGTGGGTTGACTGCAGGTGTTTGGCCACGGTAATCCCAGGATGTGAAGGAACTTTTTTGAACACACAAATCCGGCTGACGTAATCAGATTGCGACCACCTCGACTATAAACGGGATGAACCGCTTGATCTTTTGTGACGCGGAGGCCGGGGTGGTCGAGACGGTCGCAATCTGATTACGTCAGCCGGATTTGTGTGTTCAGAAAAGTTCCTTCACATCCTGGGATTACAGTGGCCAAACACCTGCAGTCAACCCACGCGACAATTCAATCCCATCCCACCAACTCACCCCAATTAACACTGACTTCCCAACCCGATCATTACTCACAAGTGAAAGTGGTTGAGTATTCACATATGATAATTCGGTAGCGCCTAACGTGAGGTCAGTGGCGCAGTGGTAAACACGGTTGCCTCATGAATAGCATGTCCGTGGTTCATGTCCCGGCAGTGGCGATGATATGCACTACTGACGAGCTCTAATGAGAGCGAAATTCGAGTCTAGTGCTTCTGCTTTTCGAAAGGGGCCGACTGGAAAGTCTATGGGAATGCGACAGCTAGGATCACTTGTGGGTAATGTTCAATCTATATGAGAACAAACATGATCGAAACCAGTGAATCAAGCCGGGACCATACCACGTCCGCTATACCCCAGCAGTACACGAGTGTAAAATATCATCAGCATGAAGGATGTCCTGGGATTCATTGAGATAACAGTGATCGGGGAAGTACCCATCTTTATTACTACAAATCGATCGATCGAGCACTGCACGATCTACGGTATTCACCTAACAGTGAGGCGTGGATGGTGTGGTAAATGCCACATTGTAGACTGAAGAACCTAAACCAATGGATGGTAAAAGAATGAAGACAGAGTTGGACACTAGTGGACAAGTGTACTTCTCACACAGCTCTTAGTAACATCAAGCCTATGTTTAATGTATACATGAAAGTCCAACCTGTCCCACTGAGTAAAACGGGTAGGTATAGCCTATGCAGTTGGGACACACGTGAGCATGTAAACAGCTGGTTACGAATGCTGCTCAAGATGGCAACGTGTAATAACCAGTAGCATGTTTGTATTCACACCATTTCTAGTTCTTCTGCTTACACTCGTTTTATCCATTTTTATCCTTTCTATTATTTTTTCTTCTAAGTTAGTTTCCGTCGCTGATGAGGTGAGCGTCAGTTCGTACCATAGTACTTTCTGGGCAGGCTCATGGCCGGTAAGAATGAATGTATGGTTACCATTCCCCAAACCAAGTATGTTTTTAACTACACTTCAAGCTTGCGGCCACATGAAAAATGAAACACTTTTGTATGGGATGTCGTTTCAGTTTATACTGGTATATTCTAAAATGATGCTTTCTTCCTCACTACCAACGTGCGCGGAAATCGAAACGGTGGTTCAGCTTTAAACGTCATCTAAACATGTTTCTCCCCAGGGCAGCCCAAACCGACGTTTTGATTGGGTTATCGACCTGATGAAAAAACACCTATTGTGACCAAAGCTGGGAATGTCTGACTTGAAACACTACTGGTGTCTCAGGTGACGGACCGAGTAAACTAGGTAGAGGTCGCCAGGTTTGGTTGAGGAGATATATTTTTAGCAGCGATGTGAATGCGCTGATTACGAATTTGTGGCAATGCTTGTTTAGTGCTTTGTGGTCAACTCGATGACTGACCATCAAGGTCCTATAAAGGTGGTAAACCACAGACAACCCCAAAAGGATTTGTCCAACTCAACATCACTAACGTAAATACTTTTTGTCTGTCCATTTTACACCTCATCTAGATAGGTTTATTTGACAAATCACTGACTGTGGGAATGTAGCGTGTAGGCCGGTAGAACAACAGTTGAAACACCTTCAAAGTGCACACAGTTGTTAGAAAAGACATAGCAGTGCCGATTGCTTACAGACCATTCATCAAAGAATTCAGCCTCAGAGGCTTAACAGAACTGGGGGTATTTATCGGATTACAGTATGCTCGTAACCTATGTGGCAGAAACCATCCAATCTAATTTTGTGGAGTACAGACCTTGGTGTTCATGTTCTTCATGACACTAGGCTTGGAAACCGGTGCTGTATGTTGTAGCACTCAATTCGATTTGAGGAAGAAACTGATCCAGTCAGCATATTTTCTTACCGCTGAGAGAAGTGTTTGAGGCGTTTACGCTCTTCTACAGGTGTATGCAACAGCTCTGTTTTTCGCCACTAAATCCAGATGAATATTGGTAATCTGTAGGTCAGATAAGCTTGCTAACCACAGTGTTAAGTTTTTGATCAAAATTGACAACTTGATAAAGTACTTCAATAACCTACTCCTATAAGTTGGAGCATCTCAGAGATATTCAATAAAAAGATGATCATTGTCAGATGACATCATTATCCAGTCTGAGTGCGGTCTGTGAACCAAAAACGTAACAACATTATGGATATTGTTTTTCATTGGCCCTATTCTTGTCTCAACCTTGCTTCAACAAGGCACAATTGCAATGGGACATCATGCATCTCACTGGTCAAACAACTCCGAAGAGGTTCCAGGATTCGTCCTTGAACCAACACAATATTACTTGAACTCGTCAGTAAAGCAGCTGCTTGTGAAACACTAAACAAAGCAAAACGAAGCCGGGACCCCTTTAACAATAATCTACAGAAGCGCGGGGGCATAGCGGAGTAAAAAAAAGGAGTATAACTGTGATGCAGATACAGTATATAGTGTGTTAAGGTTTCATTGTGTTCCAGGTGAGGTCAACTAGCGAAAGGTATTTCCGGTTCCCACTGTGAGGCCAGCAAAATAAAGTCCAAGAGAAGCCAGCTTACTGTGTAACTGAGCAAAGATATTCGTTGAGTTGACGCACAAGAAGAAGAATTTTAAACTGTGGGTTTGTCCGTGGAAGAAGGGAATGCTAGGATGTGTGCGCAACAGAAGTATGGAATCCGGAACTGTCTCTGTAACACAAACGTCATGTGCCTCGTTTGTGTGACCTGCTGTTCACAAGCTGCTCCCGATGTGTGCATGTGTGGAGAGGATGGTAGTTGTGTACATAATAGTACGAACCACTTTGTTTTCCACCGTTTTTCAATTTTCAGCAAGTATACTTTTTTATATAAATATAAACACTCCACTATCTAACATTTGTCCACCCGCGTCCAAAGCTCGACATTCTGTACACTGCGTGGAATCATCCAGCAAAATCAGTCTAGGCAACAGAGGCTTGAAACACTGGATAATTCTGGTCTGACTGTGAGCATAAGTTACGATTTCTGCTCACAAATTTATTGCACCTATTTACTGTATCTACTTTCAGTATTCTATTTTAATACAAGTTCGTCATCTCCTCAGTATATGGTACTACCTAAAGAATAGCGGCTTCATTAGTGGCTTTCGGTAGATAACAAAAGTGCATAAATAATCAATGAAAATACTCTCGCGTTCTAATAAACCTGCTTTTGGCAATTCTCAGTTGTTTCGGTGTTAACGAGGAGGATATCAAACATATTTCACCCACC
Organism: Paragonimus heterotremus; assembly: GCA_013368495.1. Lineage (NCBI taxonomy): Eukaryota > Metazoa > Platyhelminthes > Trematoda > Plagiorchiida > Troglotrematidae > Paragonimus > Paragonimus heterotremus. Next base: position 87,346 of record LUCH01000505.1, read on the forward strand.
CGTGAAGTTCCAAAAGTACACTCTGACAAGTAATTCGTCTCGTTTTGTGGCGTATGATGTATTAGTCAAATGAACTTATATTCATCAGCATAAACGGATCACACTGGGGACACGGAAAGAACCTAATTTTGAAAACACTTGCCCGTGTGTGGTAATCCCGAACATCAAGGAGGTTGTCAATTGTGTCAGTATACGTTATCTTCTTGGGGGACCCTATACGGAATTTACAACGCTTTAGAAGAAACCAGTAGTGACAACCGATAAGGGTTTTGGCTAAGATAATTCGAACGTGGCTCACAGCTCAGCAATCCCGCAGACTTTTCAGCCAGCATATTTCGAAAGGAAACGTCATATCTTGCCATTTGACAACAATCAAAATACCGTTCAACATGTTTAGTGATTTCTGGGGACTAAAATGAAGTCTTAATCGTGGAGTTATCACATAGAATCAGCAAGACAGTCACGGTGTCTCTTCTCGAGGCAGTCGGAGCACAACTTGCAAGCGAAAGTGGCTGAGCATTTGCATGATACTTCGGTCGCGATTAGTGTGAGGGTAATAGAGTGTAGATAAAAAGTTTGTCTCCTGAAAGCGTGACCGGAGTTTAACTTCTAGTCATAGCTAGAATATGCACTATTGACAAGAATGAAGCTTGACTATACCTCATCTTTTCGAATGAAGCCAGCTGAAAGTCTTCGGGAATGTGAAGGCTGTAATTCTTTGTGACAGATGTTCCATTTATGTAATACCTTTGAAGTTAAACGAACATGGTTTCAACAGACAGAGCTGCGTCATTTCATTTGTAATGTGGCACTATGGCAGCTTCCCACCCAACGAACAAAGACGACTTACAAACAAAGACCGCATTTCGTCTTCCGTTAGAACGGTCTTTATAGAAAGAACTTACTATAGCACAGTCGTTACCACCCAGTACAGAGGATGGCAGCTATGAAGTCCGAACGTTTATAGGGAATAAACCCAATCGTTGATTCTTTCTAATGTTGTTGCTATCCCCATGTCCTATATATTCTAATATTTTACGTTCGTGACTTAAGAGAGTAAACGAAATGTTAACATCTCGTGATGTATGTCTTCTATCGTTACTGGTATAAGGAATAAATTAGTTGAACCGTGCAACAGTAAGTGCAATCTATATGGTTGATGGCAGCCGAGTCGGATTAGTCAATCACAATGATCGAAGTCGAAATACACCTGCACCTAGCATATATACATGCATATGCATATATACAAAACAGACCCATAGTAAAAAGACCATCTCTGGACGTGTGACAATTAAAACTCAATGGGTTTTTCCACCAACCTTATCACAGTCACGGTAAAGTATGTTTAACTTGTGAAATGGTTCAGCACAACTCATGGACTTACACATTTATCAATGCATGGTTGGTATAAAACGGGTGTAAAAATGGAGGCATAAGAACAGTGACAATAAAATAAAATCAGTCGATTAAGAGTGCAAAAAAGGTAAAAACAACCAAAACTGACTATTTATAAAAAACCGTTGGTTCGATCACTTGTGCTCCCAATGGACAGTTGCTCAGGAGTAATGTGTAAGTCAATCTAAATAGGGTCTCCAGATGGTTGGATGGGAGTAACAGTCAGATGGTCCATGTGCGCTCTCGTAGCACGAGATAGATCTGTGGACGGTTATCGTGTCAATACCGGAATCAAGCTGAAACGTCAACGGAGAGTGGGAGCGGGAGAAACCTCTATGATCGATGGATAAACATGGTAGGCAGGCTACGTCATGTACGCACATCGGTTGTAGCCGGCTGATTGAATGCTGATGTATCGGGGTTGGTGGGTTATTGCACACATTGAAATCAAAACTTTCGTGTTTGCTGATAGGTCGACCTCCATACATACCTTGAATGAGGGGGGTTGAGTGCGTTGTGAGACGTCCAAAGGCGGCGGGATGGGTTCCAGAAGCTCCAGGGACGGGAAAAAAGGCACTGTTTCCATTTGGAAAATCGGACCAGCTGAATTGCGCTACCCTGTTCTCGTTGACCTTACACATATCCGAACCTTTTCTCACATTACTTCGGCGCTTTTGGTCCGATAAGGCACGTAGTTGCATGCGTAATTTCTTGGTCGATCTTCTCAATTTCGCTTGGAGCTCTGCGTATACAGAAATTGATTTAGAATAGTGACAGATCTCCAGTGCTATCAACATAGAAAATTTCACTCGAACTCAAGTACGTATATATTTGTCCATGTCAATACTGTAGAAAGAAGAGTGTGAGTACGTGGGATATCTTAAAGGTTGAGCCGTGGATGCAGTGTATCACTAATCGAGTTAACGGACAGTTTTGATGCTTCATACACACGGAGCTGACTTGCTACATTGAGTTCTTAGTTTGCATGAATAAAAGTAAACTTGGTGGCACAATATAACACTGTACACTTCAGATGTATAGAGCAGAGTAAACCCCAGTTTCTAATGTAAAATGAAATTGTCACCCAATAAACTTATCACGGTTGTAAAGTGACTATTTTACATTTTTATACAAAACTACTCAACAAAGTCGACTATGACACGGGCTGCCCACGCAAATGGGGTACTCCGGCCTCGTTCATGGGGGTTATTGAAATTAGTATTCAAAAGGAAGCTCTCTTTAAACTGTTTATGTTTTCTACGCATACAAAATGTACTGATGTGCGTAAACCTGAAGTTTTCAATATAATGTTCCAACCTTTTCTGTCCTTTTCTCACTTTATTTTGGTTCATCCTATGGTCATATAACCTCAGTGTGTCCAGCTATCGGCTGTTGCAGACAAGCCCGTTTTTATAAACGTTACATACTAGATAACAAACCTGATAGCCGGAAAATGTTTGACAGTAGAAGCATTTAAAGTACCAGGAGCTCCACCTAATGTTATCTGCCTGCCAGAATGGTTAAACCGCTGAACAAGTGCGGTTGAACATTAGTACTGTGTCTGTTTGAACTCGTGAAGATGACGAAGTGAAGCTGATGTAATGCAAGTAACGTATTCATCGGGATGCATAACCATTGGGAAGTATTTATAGTGAAGTTCTTTTGTCATGCTTCCTATAAAGAACGCATATACAACCAGGCATAAAAAAATAAACAACCAAAATATATGTTGCAAAGTGCATGTTGCTCGAAGACATTGCGTGACAGACAGGCATTATGCATATTTTCAAACTATCTAAAACTAATCAGAAGTTGCCTAGTTCATCAGAATTATACGACACTGAGGTCTTGATTGGAACAAGTTATGATAACTTACCAGGTTGTTGGCTGATCATAGCAGCAATGTACTCAAACACATTGTAGCAGGTACCAAGTACATCAACTTTTTCCAGTTTAACATTCGGCCGTATCTAAATTGTATGGTAAGAATTACGGTGGTTATGCTAACAAAACGTCTACTAGATTTGTCATAGTACAAAATTGTCAAGTCTGGCGTGAATGTTGAGGAGAACAAAGTAGGTAGAACATGATGAGTGTTCGAGTCACGTAAGTGGTAGTGACACTGGAGTGACGAATTTTACAACAAAATCAATGGGTTTTTGTATCAACTAACTAACGGAGTAGATACTGAATCAAGGGGTTAAAAAAGACGGAAAATGCAGAGAATTGTCAGACCCGCTGACAACTGTGTCTAAACACATGAGGATGGGTTGAATCGACTGAGTGCGACCGCCCCAACATTCCACGAGAATATTGGTGGTAGAACGCAATAAGAAGATGAAATAAGAGTCCGAATGCACAAACTGAATGGATGAGGTGACCAGTGGTCAGATCGTGTGCAGCGACTGCACAAACTGGCTGATGATGTGTCAACCACATCGTTGTTCTGTGGTAGCACGGAATTCTGCATGTGTTCATTCACATTGGAGATCAAGCATCTCTCGGTTCCGCCTCAGTAACTGTTAAACACAATATGGAGTGGCACTGATAGGTCGATCTTCTATTAATGAAAGCACAGGCTGCTTCTGATTCCGACCGAGTACACCGTGGTAAACTGCATTCTATGCTCGTTTAGTCGATTGTGTCAGCTCTTGTGTTGCCTTATGTCCTACGTGACACATCCTTTTAACTTACAGTGACCACCAGCTCGGATGACAGTTTCGATTTGTCACACCATTCTGTGAACCGCTTTGAGTAATTATCAGATTGGGGAATGAATGTGATCAATTTTGACTCCTCCGTGAGACTGTTTCGAAATGTGGATCCGGTTAGGTTACATATGATCTGATTAGATCAGCTTACCATTAATGTGTTATCGAGATGACGCTTATATTATGACAAACCTGTTATCTCCCTAGTTAACTCTCGCTCGCTTCTTTGCGTGACAATGTTTGCCAAGATGTGACTTAGGGAACTTTGCGTGATTACTTTATCTATTTAGCAGTATGGCTAATCGAACAAACGAAAGCAGACACTTCCGATACACAGTCACCACGTTTCTCTCGGACTATCATTCATGGAATCGATGCAGGGTGATTCGTTTCAACAATCTCACAGATATAACCAATCGGTTCGTGTGGCTTGGTATTTGTAAACAATGAGTGAGCGTCTACAGAGCATATCATTTCACTATCACTACTGAGGCTATCTAATTTATTGGTCAATTCAAACGGCTGTTTAATGGTGTGTGTGTTAAATGTTTGTTTTATTGGGTTTATACTGTAGGTCAGTTACCGTGTCACTGTATGATATTGATAGTCTGCCACTGACATAATCGGTCAGGGTTTCATCTTCTTCCTGTTCGTTGTTCGCAGTTGGTAACTGTTAGATACTGATGGTCTACACGGTCTGAGAGCTTAACAGATTATTGTATTAGTTATCAGTAAACACAATTGTAAATGTAGAGGGTGTTCTATGCGGCCCTCTTTTTCAACGATATCGTCCACTATGCTCATTCACTGGGACATCCTTCGGTCATTTTGAAATACGTATGTAGGCCTTTTTTTACGTAAATTCAGCAGAATGCAGAATAAGTCTTAAGGAATGTCAGACCTACATCCTTTCCAATCAGGTCCATTGTCAGTCGATACAGATTCATCATCTTGTCCGAAATACTAGATCTGCGCCTGTGTTCAACTTTTTTCTTCTGTATCTACATACAAAGAATAGAATCCACAGAACAGAACAATGTCATCATTATCATCATCAAAGACAACAATACAACAGTGGTTCGAGCTAATGCTTAACCTGCATGACGACGTACGAACATGATTAACCTGTACAGGTGATATATGAACTGAGTGCTGGGAAGCTTAATGTATAGCAGTTTGACTCCCACTCAATTGTGGGATTTCACTGAAGTGGGTGGTAAGCACACAACACATTGTTTATTCTCATCAATCATCATTTCTTCAATATTGCATGTACTAAACTGAATGCAACTTATTTGACGGGTGACTTGTTCATATCGGTTAATACGGATAAACAGATTCCACCTGAGATTGTCTGCTTACACTAGTTGCAGTCAAAATTATAAGTACTTTCCATCAAACTGAACGCAAGGTAAACATAGCCTAATAATAAGAGCTTACCTAAGTAGTTGTGGAACAATCTTTGCCGTGGAAAGTTCATACGAATAAGAGCTAAGCTAGTTTGTCGACTATCTCTAGTTCGAATCCTGGTCGAACGGATGATTTCTTTTAAATTGAACTGGATGGTTCTAATTAGTGAATAACTTAAGTTGAACATCATTCGCAAATGACTGTAGCATTCGCGTCACCACAAAACTTTCAGACATCTTAAACTCCAGTTTATCCCTTGTTCAAACTCACTTATATATGAACCTCAGCCCTATTTTCTTGGGGCAGTCGTGACAACCAATGCATCTTTGATCTTACATTAGACACGACGGAATAATTATGTGTACTACCGACGAGCTCCGACAGGAAATAAACCCGAGGAAGGCGTTTTTGTTCAAAAGAAACAGACTGAAATGTATACGGACATGTGAAAGCTACAACCAGTTTCGAGTGCTGTTCAAATTATCCCTTGGTTACAATTCCCTACTATTTATCAATAACAATATAAGTATAAATATGAGTCCGGACTTACTCGACGTATCTCCCTGAACTCTTCAGGAGTTGACTCATATCTCTTGTTCGGATGACGATCTATGTCTCGGTTTGACCTCCCTGCCGATTCGCTCCGACACAATAAGTCCAGCACTGTAGTCGACATGTTACCCACAGTCAAAATAAAGGTAATCGCAACTTGCAACCCGTTACACGCAAAAACCACAATCAGCAATGTTAGACTCTGCGGTCTCTGATAATAAATATGGTCCGTGTTCACGTGAACTCGCGTGGGAGCCACTGCCAATCAGATCACGAATGCGTCATTCATCGATCTGCAGCTCACTGACCAACGACATGTCACCAATACAGACATACACATGGTTAGTTGTTTGGCCGGTTCTACACTATCACTGTCAAGCTTGACAGATGATCAGACTAAATAAGAACACAAAATGAAGAAGTGCAACAGAAACTGAAAGGGAGCGGTTACTTTGCGGATGTCGCCTTATTTACAGTTATAGCTGGTCTGTTTGTCTCGAAGTTGTAGGCACCCTACCTCCCATGCCACAGTCTCTCAAGTAGAGCTGTTTATCCTCATTACTCTGTGGTTAGCACACAAAAGTATGTAGTACTAACGTTTGGCCACTGTCATTAGATTACCATCAGTATTGGTATCGCTATTATTATAAGATCTGATTAAAGGTTTATTACGACGAGTAATTCGTGGTGGCCGGAAGGTCAGAATTGAAGGTCGTTTTCCACTATAATGCTGTTATTACTAGTAGTGGTGATTAATAGTATTATTATGTTACTCAGTCATAGGACTACATCTTATGAAAGCGTTATATGCTGGTGGATGCTAATATGTCTATGCACATGTGATTCTGTATTGAACGGTTCAACAAGTATATTGACTACACCACGCAATGCCTGCAGCATAACAGGTCGGGAAAGTTAGTAGTTGCACTTATACAAGTGGGCGAAGCCTTCTAGAACAGTATGAAACGATCATTTAACAGGAGAAATTACACGAATAAGATGTTCTTAGATATGGCAAATATAGTTCAGCATTATTCACAAGCGAGTGTGGTTGGACATTTACAGGTGATAATTCGGCTGTGCCCAGTCATAGGCTTGTGGTGCAATTGTCAAAACGGTTGCTTCATGAAGCTTCACCGGAGCTCATTGTTTCGATTGGAAGGGGCCGACTGAAAATTCCATGTGAGCGTGAGACCTGCAATCCGTCTTGAATAGTATTCAACCGATATCGACCGAGTTATTCATTTAGGGATACTCAACTTGCTTGTGTGAATCCAAAAAACGACTTACGGAGTCGGTCGGAATGCAGATTCCATTGTCAACAACGTGCAAGAGTTCGTTTTAAAGTCTTACAGTATAGAATGTTACATGTGCACAAAAGCCTTTAAACAGCGTAATAGATGACATGAAATGATACAACAACTTGGTTATAGGAGCCATTGGGTAGAAGTGTAACTCATCAACGGAGAGCGGGCGGCTAGACCTCTTTCTGTGTAGACGAAAGTTTGTAAATAAAGTTTTAGTTATGGGAACTACATCAGAGTTGGCCACTTTTGTATCCTAAAATGGGTGACTAGAAGTGGTCATTATGAAGACGGTTTGACATTCTCCTCCGGATGTGTCACAGTTCAAGTGCATTTTTCAACACTAGTCTTGTTTCGGAACTACTGCCACCGTATGGAATAAGTATGTAATGTTGATGGAACGTATGTGTGAGTATAATTTCAATCAATTTCACTTTTAAAATGGCTGAGTTGTATACGTGTAATGTTGTGTAATATCCACCCTCAAACTGATGCTCAGCTGTGGCTGGCTTCCTTTTGTTTTGACCCATCAGGTCTAAGGCAATCGCCTTCTCATTAGGAACTAAGCATTCATCCACCAACCCATCGGTCGCACAGGCGTCGCTTGTGTCAACGTATGCAATGTAATCCGCATTTGACTTGTTCTCAACCCGGTGGTCCAGTTGGACACCGTCTGTCTCAGGCAGGTAGACTCCCAAGACTATGTATGGTTGGCGGCATCCGAGGCGGATTAGCCTGTCACAGTGACCGAA
>LUCH01000505.1:99365-145048 GCA_013368495.1 Paragonimus heterotremus
ATCAACCATTCAAAACAGGCTTGACAGTCACAACCCAAGACATTCGGTACATTCACATGGAAACAATATTGCACAGACGAACCAATCACATATAGAGAATCAGATCAGGCAAAAAAGAAAATAACCAACCGAATCGAAACGTAACAGACTGACACCATACACAACGAACACTTCACAACGGACGCATCTGCTTTTTGTCTGGCTGCTCCCCTTTGGCCAATCTGACAGGGTTGAACCTGTAACGACCGAGGTCGCAGTCAGCACAGCCCTCCGGATCACAACAGCACACAAGCCTGACCACCACGCCAAGGTAGCAGAAAAGGTCAGGACTCCCAAGACTACGCTCACAGTGACCCACATCGACATGGGAATGATAGTTAATTGCTCTCGCGCTGACTACATCCAGTTGAGGACTCTAAGCAAGGACAAAACCGGTCATACTAGCATGTAAGTTTGAAGGCGAGCTGATAACTTTCAGTGCTCTATACTCATCTTAGCCAGTAAATTGCTTGCTGACCAAACACCGGCTACATATCCGTTCGTTTTCGAAAGTTCACTGTGCAAAACACTAGTGTGTGATAGTAAATGGTAAAAGGAACCATGCGTGTGCCTTCATGTATAGAACATGTTACAAAACGACGTGTTGGAGTCGTATTAATGGTCACCGTTATTTACGAGTGTCATGTTCGCCAAACGGCAGGTCCACCAAACATCGATATATGGCATGGAGGCCAATAACTGAACACACCACACAATTACATCCGTCATTCGTACAGTAGAACTTGTGTCTTGAGCATCGAAAATCTGTACGGCCAAGGTCTTCTGAACAGGTATTATCGTTAAATAAGCTGCTACTGATTTTGGTCAACTTGTGAACTTTATAAAAGATAACCACCTCCCCGAAAGTGACGGCCTGAACAGGGCTGTCTATTTTACTTCCTCACAGATTAATCAACGATGAGGATTTTTAACGTCTATCTCAAAAGTGCACCAAAATGTTCCGCACAATCAAGCGGTTAATCCATTTGCATAGTTAAACAGTAGCATAGAGGATACAGATACTAGGATTGCATATTAAAATGGGTGTGTATTTTGTGCGCTGTTTGTATACGGTGTTTCACCTACACATCCTATACGTGCCCTTTCTATCGTAGTGACCTGCAGCAAGTCGAAACACAATCACGGAACGATGATTTAGGAGACAGCATAACCGTTTCGAATGTTCATTTCATAAAGGTCGTAGCTGGTATGTAAGTCGATAGGTAACAATCAATCTGGGAGGAGATTGTCAAATGTGCTCAGTACTCTTTCTGGATTTTAGCCTTTACTGTTCAGACGGACGGTGGTTTGACTAGTAATACCAGCTGGCCAAGCACAGATCTGAATCTTTTCTTGCCAGACAATGAACCATACCCAATAAAGACAAACACTTATAATCAGCTGAAGGTTAATACCACAATCCAAACGGTCTGTGTTCAACATATCTGTTGACACGTTCATTATATTTAATCCACAAGGGTCAACACGACAGAAAATCTATTAAAACCGTCAAATTTTCTGGGTGTTAAGCCGTTTCATAATGTTGACTGTTATTGAGCAGGTACACCCTTTTCGCAGAGTTACGTGATAAGTAAGTTATGTGCTATAAATCATTCAAAATCTACAGTATGTACACACAGAATAGTGTATCTGTATTGTTCACAATGGCTGATGTTGTGTTACGTTTGATAAATTTGCCACATATAAATGTATAATTGGTCTTTTTCAATGCTACTTACAGGCTGATATGCAGTTTGGTTTAGGAGAGATGAGTGTGAAACATTTTGGCTGCAGCTGAAATCGGACAATAGAAACAGGGACAGGAATCTTTCTCTGTAACACGTTTTTTAAACTTTTTTGTTCTGTGGCTCAAATAGGCTTCGGAGGGATATGTCGTGACCCAATGTGTATCACTGACAATCTTTCGAGACCAAAAGATAGACAACAATGACTACAAGTTTTTCATGGAATAGGAGTTAACAGTTGGGCAGTTTTTGTGTGAAAACAAACCTCACATGCATCTAGTGAGTGATATAACAGTGCAGACAGAAGCAAATTCAATGTGAATTGTTTTCATAGATTCATTGTCCCAGTTTCCTAAGTATAGGTTCTGTTGAGGAATGTTCAGATCTAACATCTATATCTCGTTTTAGACTGTTCCGTTTTGGGTTGCTAACCATTATGCCCTGGGATCAGGCATTCACTATGCGTTCCTAACTGTGTTTTGATTTATGAAACGCAACATGACCCATGCAACTGTTTTTGGCTACTTGCTTGACAAGAACAATACGAGAAAATCTGAGTGGCTTCTGGAGTCCACCAGTGAGCCATGCCATGCTGCTGTGAGATCCACTCACAACACAGAATGTACTCCCCCAGGTAGGCTAGGAACTTATGGAAGAGAAGCAAAAATGACGGAATGTTCCGTGGGCTAGTCTGTCCTGATGAGATTATTCAGGATGCAAACGTCGGAATCTCTCACTGCTCTCTGCATGTACTGCGTGTTCTGGACGCTTTCAGACGACCTATGGTTATCACCCGAAATAGATTTATTTGGCCCGGTTGTGTTCATCATTGCTACGTCTGTTACGTAAAGGTGTGACCGCAAATGTCCTCCGTAAAAGACCAAACAGATTGTCATTCAAATATATAAAGGTCATTGAAGATGCAATTCGCAACTACTCAGTTTTAATAAGTAGTTGAATTTCATGAAAAGAATCTGGTGGATTTGACTCTGTCACGTCGTAACGCCCTAAATCTTCAAATCACACCGAAAAGTCTGGTATGCAATCGGACACAGTAAGTATAGCAAACGGCTGGTCATCAACTGGTGGCATACTTGTCAGAAATGAATGGCGGATTTCAAATGCAGAGCAACTGACATGCGTGCTTCCACTCGCCATTGGTTCATTCAGATAGACAAAAATGAGTGGCAGCAACAAAGGTCGCAATGTGAGATCAGCCGCTACGAACTGCATTCAAAGTGTGGCATTTTTGTGAACAAAGATAAAATATATCTCGGTTTGGGGAGGATTCAGTGTGTGAACGTGGTATCACATGTGATCGTAACACACTAAATTAGATACTCGCCCCCTGAATCTGGAATTAAACTCCGATCGTCTGAAAGCTAGCCTATCTTATTATCTCCTGTTACGTACACATGTTTTCGAGATTAGACGCACATCTGTTGGTCTACTGTATCTTATCACAACGTTCAACACCTGCTGGATGGCCTGAAGGTGTTTCAAACTTTAGTATAAGTGAGTTTAGAAGGGGGGGGGCAACAGAGAAAAATAAGAAAAGCAGATAACGACAGGACATCAAAGTGTTAACAGAGGTGTAGACTGTCACAGTTCACCTAATGGAAAAGTTCATTAGCTCATTCTTGTGTAATGGTTACGGTCAAACATGATTATCACTTATCACCCGTGAACAAAAAATCGGACTTTCTGTCTATCTGTTACGTTGACCTAACTGACTAGAAGAGCAATAAGATAACCAATTAGGGATAACAATGCAAATGGTCCGTAGTAGACGCAAGTGGTTAAGCCATCAAAACACGATAAAAGCTATGCCGCTATTTCCTCTAAGCCCAAAATCGCCCTTGTGTCCATTCCTATTTCCGAGAAGTCAACCGTCAAGACGTGTGGACGTTGGTCTTGTCCCCTTCCTTGTCGAACTCTGTCTCGTTTTTGAAAGCAATCACGTGCATAACGAGGTCAGGATAGCAATATGTGAAGCGTGAAATTAGTCAAGGCGTGATGCGGACGTCCACGCCTCCACGGCGTGTGTTCACACATCGGAGCCAAAGTCGCCCTCAATGGGTACCGTGGTTACCATGGTTGCAATGACTCAAATGTCCCCCAGTGGTCACGTTCCCAGCACACATAGGATAATGGTTTTTTTGCGACTTATCATGTGTGGGGGGAACGGATTGCGTCATGGTGAGTGATTGATAGACCACGTGCATATGGGCTATCGAGATATGCTTCGCTGGCCAGACACAACGTGTTAATTTTGTGTGTTTTTGCTTGGAAATGGATTGGACCACGCCCTGGAACTCATCCTGCTAAGGAACATCTGAAGACGCTCCATCTCAACTCATGTCGGTCTAATAGTCAAACTTCATTTATTCGCATACTCGTATTTCATGAACGGCGTTCTCCTTGCGTAGACTCCCTAGACAGTGCAAAATGCAGAGTCCGATACGAAAGTATATACAGTCCGTACATCGATCTACACGTCGAAAGGATGTGGTGACTAACCGCACCAATTTAATGGTTCATGGGATGAGATCCGCCTAGGCGCCCGTGATCTAGCAAGTCGCATTTATCTGAACTGTATTGGTCCAGGTCAACGTGACAGGTTAACAAAGCAAGGAGTGGTCATAATTTTTAATGGACTCGTGTTCTGTCCCGGGGGATCAGCCCGACAAACGTCAATGATTCTAACGTGCATACACACTTGTATGATGAACCAGACAGTCTAGGGCATGCCCCTCCTTGTCTGGTCAGCGCATGCGCGGTAGCGGATGCGATGAATGTATATGCGTGTAAATAATAGGTCTAATTTGGTCTTGGGCCTGGCAGCCAAGTTGTTTTTTTCAACCGGTTGCATCGCCCATCTTGTCTCTTCGTCTCTCTTCTTATCATAGCCACAAGCCCCCCACCCGTACGCGTCTCGACCTGTAAACGGTGCCCCAACCGAAGAAAAGAGGGGCTGGGGTCAGAATGATATGAGTGACTTGACCACCACCAACTTTATTGGCACATGGTCACGCCCGCAGCTGGATTTGGATCAAGGGATCGAAATCGGTAGCTTTCCACAGGGAATACGTTTATCCTGTTGGCACAATCTGAGCTCGCAGGTGAGTGGGGGAGTGGATTAAGGTTCTGTCACCTAGGGGTGACGGTAAACATGTACGACCCAGACAGGACAGAGTAGTGGTTTACGATCGGGCTGATAATGCCGATATACCTGGCTACATCCTGGACACCGGAGCGAATCATGCTCAGTGCTGAGTAAAATTGGCTGGTATCTCACTTTCCGGAATATGTAGCCTCTAAACTGTACCATTCTCAAATCAGTGCTCACGTAACCTGTTTCGGTCGTGTTATGAGTGAAGTAATTTAACACTGAACTAGATATCCGTAAGGTACTTTTACTGTTATGTTTGTCAACGCACGCGAAAAATGAATGAACTCAAGTTAAGTACATTGAACCGACAGATGCAAAACACAGGTTATCTCGAAGGCAAAGATATTATGCTCATTTCTATACCCAGACTGTTGTGTCCGAAGACGTCTACAAATAAATACCATGGAACATGTGGTAAGCCACCGTAAGTGAATGCATCATGTCACCGAGTACATGCCCCACTCGTCCTGCCCAAACTAATCGTCTTAAGAGTCATGGTACACGCAAAACACATAATTACTGGTTGGAAAATAGTGGGATTTGCCCGATTGATGATCGAATGTGGTAAACGTGACCCGAGATCATCTTCCACATAATGCGTGTGAATATGCGCATCCGTGGATTATCCGGATACCGGGAATACCGATGTAGACAAATCCATTTTGGCTCATTGTTTGTAGTAGGTCTATCGATCCAGTATGCTCAAAAGTTTGTTCGCGCCTCTCAGGATGTTTGTTTGACTTCTAGTGTAGTCACTGTTTTCCACTATCCGAAACCAAAAAATAAGATCACATGTGCAATGTGCACTACGCCAGCTACAGAATTTGGCACTTAAAGACTTGATATTGACTGGATGGGTACGGCCTGCTCCATGACCACTTTCGTTGCTAACTATCGACACAGTCGGAATGTTGAATTGTCTATGGTTATTTCGATCTTCGAAGAATGTGGTATTTAATGTCTATGCCTGTTTGATTGTCATGTACAGAACAAGGGTAAATCTACGATCCATTCACATCATATTCATAAACATTTTCGTCCTCTCTTCTAAAGGATTAGGTGTTCTGCGTTATCAGGCGTGGAGGAACCCATTACTTTCCCCGTCGTTCCAGTCATTAAATGATCATTTCTTGAATCATGAGTTTCCCTTTGTCCACTTCCACAATGAGTACACTATTTCACATCGTCCTGCTCAACAAAGGAAATACGTTTTTAACAACCCACTCGTTTTTATGGTCCAATGTCTCCGCAGTCACTTTCTACTACAGCACACATCGGTACCTTCGGCAGTGTGGTTGCCTGTTGTTTGTTTGTTCAAAAACCAGAAGTTCATTTTCAGATGAGAACTGCAGCAAGACTAGTTTCTTTTTTAACTTCTTCAGCTAGAAGGACAGACGGACCAACGTTTGAACCATCAATAGTCACAGTAAGATCCCAAGTTCTTGATTTTCACAATTCAACTCACTGACTCAACAGACATTAATGATTAGTAGTAGGGGATTTGGATTTTCATGTAGATTGAACATCACCCACAATTGATCGCAGCTGTCGCATTCCCATAGACTTTCCAGTCGGCCCATTTCGAAAAGAAGCACTAGACTCGAGTTTCGCTCTTATTAGAGCTCGTCAGTAGTGCATATCATCGCCACTGCCGGGACTTGAACCACGGACACGCTGTTCACAAGCAGGCAACCGTGTTTACCACTGCGCCATTGACCTCATGTTAGGCACTACCGAATTATCATATGTGAACACTCAACCACTTTCGTTTGTGAGTAATGATCAGGTCGCTCGATCGTCTCGATAGGAGACACAGTTACTGTTTGTTAACGTCAGTCGACAACCCCGCGACTAGGGCTGCCAGACAGGTCCAAATTTCCGATCTTATTAAACCAGTATTATCGTTACAAACAGTTTGAAAGATGCTTGAAACCAGTGAAAAACCCATCAGATGATTGAAATGTAACTAATTACATTTCGTCATTTTGTGCATCAAACCAACTAGAAAACTGGGACATTTCAGGACAACACTACACCGTATTGGATAGATTACTGAGGACATACAGGTAAATGTCTTGTACTAGGTGCTTGTGTCAGACGACAAGAAAGCTGGTTATCTCAACCTGTTCAGTGGCACGCTAGAGGAATCATCTTGAAGCATGTTGACTGGGGGAAAAAGAGACAAGCTATAGATTTTCCTCTTCTCATTATACCCGAGCCCGTTATAATAAGTTCAGTTGCCAAGTCGGTCAACACTGTCTCAACCGTCAGATCAGTAACATGTGGCAATACTTTAAACAGTTTCCACACACCACTAGGTTAACCCGGCTCTTGCGCCAGACATGAGACTAACTCGAACACAGATACTGAGTTCCCGTCATGCTTCTCAGTGACCAATATCCCCAAGTGTAAAAACCATGGCAAATTCACTGGACATGGTTGGGAAGTATTGCTAACCCGGTTAGAAACTTCGCTAGATAGAACCACCGTCGGACACAACACTGCAGGTGATCAACGGTGTGTATACGTAAACATAGTGGCCAACAGTTCTGTTGTATATTTTTCACCCCGCGGTTTCGTTTTCTTTTAGGAAACGAAATGTTCTAGAATGTATTTGCGTAAAATGGTTGGTGTTCAAACTAAAGCATGGAGGCTAACCGTCCGTAATCAACACCGAGAATATGCACGAGAGTAAAGGAACTCCAGATGTCATAACACAAGTGTGGGTATTAAGAATATGTACATTTTTGCATTAAGCACCATTTATTAAAAGTACCGTCAAGTGTAAAACACGTCTTCGACGCGTTGATTGAATGTTCACCGTTCACCCCCACACTGTCATGCAGCGAACACAAGATTGCTAAATAGAAACGTCATCGTGATTTCGTAATGGTAACTGACAAAACACTAGCTAGTCATTGGACAACTACGTTTTTATTTAAGTTTGTCAAGTAACAATATCAGGGTTTAAACTCATGTCAACAACTTTCGCACAATCTCTCGTTTACTGCCCCTTACCGGTGACCAGTGTAGTAAGTGGATGATAATTTCGTTTGTAGTTAAAAACCCACAGCATGTTTCAATTGTCTAAATTTATCCTCGTCGATCAGGTTCTTACATTACCAGTGAAGTTAGTAGTTCCGATCCCCATTCTACAGATCATTATTAGTTGGAATCAGCCCACTGATTTGGGGCAAAAGGGGGGGAAAGCTTTCCGGCACAATGATGAACCCTTCCAAATGTGTGTCCTATGGTTCACACAGCGGTCAGTCGGACACATAATGAATGAACGGGTTCTTTTACTGACTTAACCATACCCGTCCCAGTTACTAGCTTGGTATTGGTCTGCCGTGAAAAACTATCGTCTCTTTTGTGTCTGTTGTGTCGCTTTAGTCCACGTAATTTTCATGTCCCTGCGCATCACATATAGACCAGTGACGGTGACGGAGAGGACTAGGAAGGCAATCGTGCCCGATGGCAAACTGTTCGTGATTTTGACACGCTTGGAGATTATGAGACCTGATCAGATTACTATGCATTGTCTCATTTGGTGAAGAAGTTGATTGCGTGCTAAGACTGGATGAGTTGAATAGCTGGTTGTGTGAAACGGTCGATCGTGCTCAGATTAATGTTAACCGTGTAGTGAAGGGCTTAGTTACAGTGCTTGTCGCCTGACAACCCCCGTCAACATTAAGTTCGCTACCGCTATGCTGTATATAAATATAAATACGTATTGTTTGCTTAGTCATCAAGTCCTTGTTTGTAACTAAGGACGACGCAAGAAATAGCTGCAACTGACAGTCAATACGTGCTTAACATAAGGATTAGGGATGCGTGCTAAACTTGACAAGAGTGCGGTCAAATATGATCAAAAAGGCAATCAACTTATATGACACGCATTGTTGGTTGATAGTAGACTACTGTTTTGGCCGATTCACTACATTACGAATAAGTGCCAATTTGTCGTTTGGCTGTGTCAATAACTGTCATGGCTTGCTGAGTCTTCAGTGTGTGTTCGTTTGACATATTTATTATGCCCCTATGCGATCGAGAATATATCTAAATCTGTCCTGTGTCGACAGTTTTGTAACAACTAACCCCAACACTTTTGTTTCATCCGTAACCGGTCTAAGTTGGGAATCTTCAGCGAACTACACTAATCCTGGTGAACTGACTTGACTACTTTTTATTTTGACCTTGCTTGTTTTGTTTTTCCCTACATTTCATTTGTGAATTATAACCGACGACCGGTCACCTGACACGATCACCGGACCGTTTCCTCCCCTCAAAACAAACTATGGACAGTGGCAAACATGAAAATTCCGATGAAGCATGAATCCGATCAACTGAATCGTGTCTGATCTCTTGACATTGCCCATTTCAGCGATTGCCATGTCCATCGTCTTGCTATCAGTCATGAACGTGGTGGGTGGAAAAAACGGATGTTCCATCCGCATTTCAGTGATCACTAGCTAGCTTCTTCTTCACCACCCCACCTCTAAGACAACTCTGACTGTCGAAAATCACAGGTCACTGAAATCAACATAGTGTACAAATTTCAGCGAGCATGCCGGTACTAAATGGACACAAGTGCCCTTCTTTTGTCCAATCAGAGGCATAAAATGGAAGCACTCCTTTTGCCCGCACATGTCTGAATACCACTTGGTAGGTAAGTCAACCGACAAACGTCTCGTGTGAATTGACACGAGTATGAAGTGGCGAAGAAGGTTGGACAATTTTGAAACAGCCACAATGAACCTGGTTGCACTCTTTCAGCTGGTCGGTAGATTTTTCTGCCAAAAATAGAGTATAATATCTGTGTACCAACTAACTTGCAAGAATGGTTATATAACCATAGACATGAAATGCACATCACCGTTTCTGCTCGACCCAACTACCCCGCTCTTTGAGACACACCGAGTAAGATAGATAACTGAGCGACCGTATGCGTGCAACCTTTTGTTTATCAGACCTATTGATTTAGTTAACATCAGATAGAAGTAGATATTAACACGAACTAATATGTATTCAAATGCACATATAACAGTTTTCATTGTTACTCGTCTGAACCTGTGCATATTTAGTTCCCGCGATTAGCTTAGTAATAAACACCACGTGATCAGTCTCATCCATTCCCCTTGTGAACTAACACGCGAAGGTATTGGAATATCTAGAAATATTCTATCATAGACCAAGTATAAATGTTTAATCATGATTATATCAGGATATCTGTGACAACGCTATAAGGGCATTCATGATGACTATTCTTTAAAGGAGCCCGCTATTTCTTTTGATATGACGACCTCCAAGTGTTCACAGGTTTAGTAGAGATCCTGACCGTATGTCAGCCAGTTCAAAGCTTTACTTTCACGAGAAGCTAGCCATGTTTGCGTTAGTGATTGTGTTTACATTTTTGAAGTATCATGGTGGAAGATGGTTACCCCAAGTAGCTGTGACGCAATAAGTAGGAACTGAAACCTATCTATCTAGTGACTATAACCCTCCGAATTGCAACTTATATTCTAAATTATAAATTCGTTCATACTAGTAGGTGAAACTGCATCCAATGCACCCATCACCCGTTTACACTCTCAAACTCCACTCTTTAAGAGATCATGTCAGTAATATCTCTGCGCGGTCAGTTAGGTCAATTTTTCGCCACTGAACACACAAATAACCCACTGATATATTTAAGGAACATGGTCATTGGTCCACTTTAAGCGCCGCTGAATTTGGCTTCAGTTCCATGAACTGGAACAAGATTTTGGTATCGTCTGTTGTATAACACTTGTCGACCTATTAATACCAGCAATTATTTAAATTCTGAAACACTCTGAGCGGGTTAAAGCATATATTTATCAGACAAGATGTCCAAGTGTCCCCATCCAGGTAAGTTAACCCAGGGTGGTGGTCATTAAGAGAGAATGACCAACATGTTTCCACATCGCCTTTACCATAACAACCTACCATTAATTCAGACATTTTCATCTAAACCCCATTTCCTTTCCCGTTTTACTATACACCATTTTGCTCACACGTGGTATGCCAAGAAGCAATTAAATACCAGCTGTGTTTGTATCCAACAGCTTCAAACGACACGTGGGTATCATTTGTTGATTGGTCTCTCTATGGTTTTTATTCTGGTACAGATTTTTCTGGCAGGCGTAGTAACACTGTAACTCCTAAAACCGCGACTTCCCCGATTTATAAACATCCCATATACACGATGTATTCTCGTGATTTTGTCGCCGTCATTTTTTGTTTGACTACCAATAAACTATTTGTAATGCAAATGGGGAAATTTTCCGATGTGTACTGATTAATAAACGACGCAGATAACAGTGCACGCAAACTGTTAACCCTAAACCATATATTCAGGAAAGTAGTTAAAATGTGGGGTAGCCTTTTAGTTTTGCTTAGCAATGAATGAACGAGTGTTATATGGTTTGAAACCGTCCTAATATCAAAATAAACTAGTTTTGTCCCTATCAAATCTGAGGCTTCATCCACAGTCCATTACAGGACTAGCGGATCGCGTGACACAGAGAGGACTGAGACTGGGCTCCAATTTGAATTCACCTTTTAGTAGGTATCGGACTTCCATTCTCTGTTCTGGCCATAACACCGAGTTACGGTTATCTGCTTATCTGTCAGTCCAAGGCTTCGTGCTTCACCCATCATCGATAACAGTGAAGCCCTCAGGTGTCCTTCTCTCGGTCATGTGACCAAGCCGTTGGAACCAGCTGATGTAACCTGCCCGCTGCGCCACGGGTTATCAAAGTACCATCAACAAACACTTGTTTGCACAACCATGGTGAGCAGCAACGTTACCGTTATCAGCAAACGATCCATGTGTTCCCCCCGATTTCCGTCCTCTTGTTTCACATGTGTCGAACTACAGTTGAGGTCAAGACAGTTGTGAATGTTTTCGTTTGACGAAACAGGAACAGGTCAAACCAATTGTTACTTGTCAGAAAAGGTGTGCTTATCGATCTTGGTTCCTGAGAGGTGTACATAAATGTAATAAATATACGCTTTCTGCCAGGAAAGGAGTTACAACAGAAAACTGTATTATCTCTCTGACCTTCTATTCGAAGTACTGTACTGGTTCACTGTTTACCTTCAAATTGGTATTAAAGCATGCGATTGTAAATCGAACGCTCTTGAGACATCCATAACTGCGAACATTAGAACATTACTTTTGACCGTTCTAGCCATATTCAATTTCAGGTAGCTACTTCACATAATCCCCTACCGATTTTCCAGAAACCCTGACAACTCTGTTTCATATAAATTGTTATGTAATTAGCTTGATGATGAATAACTGAAAACGAGCTTGTTCGCTACACTGTTGTTTTCTAATCCCTAGCTATCCAACTTAGTGATACTATTTCACAATAACGAGTAGGCTACGATCGTCTACGCGGAACGACCTAAGTGGATATCATCCATGCAGTTGGGTCCACCTAATGCAGATCGTGGCGTGATTTACTGGGGCGGACCAGATGGGTTGCTAGTGTCAGTGAGCGCTTTGTCGCTGTGGTGACGCACTCAATGCTTTTAATACTGTTGGTCATTAATAGCTGAGGCAACCACATTAATGACATGCTTCAGCGTAGCTAGCTTCAGCTGTCAAGGCGGCTAGAACACTATCATTATGTCATTAGGAGTGTAAGATAAATCACTTCGAATGACTTGTGCACGGAGCGCAAACTCGTCAGCATTGATGACCACAAGTAGGCAGCTTTCACCGTAGTCGCTTGACAGCATTCAAACGAGGGTGCGCTGTATAAGCTTACTCTAACTATGCTTCTAGACAAACTGGCAGTTCTCCTCGACCAAAACCACTGCATAGGATGACTTTCGCTGCAATATTCCCTGTTAGTTCAATGACTGAAAACAAGTGATAATTCATGATAGATTTATACAAGTAATACCACACCCAGGGAGGAACTTTCGACTGACGCACACAAGCAAATCTCTTCTACTTATTATCTATTGCACTCAGTTGTTAGATATTCAGGTACTGCACTGGGGATCCGTGCCTCTGTTCAACGGATGACCTGTCCTATAGGCATAACATGCTATCCATTTCAATTACCGTAGTTATGGGTAGGCATAACAAATCCCATGTTGCCGGTTCATGCTGGATAATAACCGCCCCTCAGTACACTCCAGGATCGACCTCTTCTTCACTAACCGGAATTAGGTATAAGTGGTGCGTCATGGGTTCGAATCCGTGCCCCTCAATTTCCACGTCTAACTAAAAAGGAGACTAGCTGTGAAATGAATGGTCTATGAGATGCAAGAAAACGACTTCCGTTTCGCTACTGGAGCAACTTAAGGGTTGAATGTACTAAATCCGGGTCTTTAACGAGACAGTGGAAATAACAAGAATGTTTTAATAATTCTATCTAAAGTATTTTTCATATAACCGGTGGCTTGATAGGTAGAAGCATTAGAATCAAATCAAGATGACAATTTCCTGTCAATCTTCCTTGTTTCAAATTCAATTAGAATACCCATCAATAGAAACCAGTAGTCAGTAACCAAATCGAGTCGTTTTTACTGCCTAATTACAGATAGGTTCTGGTTGTCAAATATACATTAAGCATAAGGTCGTTTGCATTGTGCTCACGGAGTGATAATAAATTACAACCTACTACTGCAATCCTCCCGTATAGTAAGGACCGTCACTTTTGAAAGCATACATTGGATTACTTATCCATTCGCATAGTATAAAAACAAAATTTAAACAGACGCTATATAATACGATTACTGAGTAAAATTTAAAGTAATTATATCGACTTCATATTCACGATGGTTAGAACGATTACTTTCGCATAGTGATTTATGAGCACGAAATGCATCCAAATGATAAACACATTCCCAAATGTTAGCCCATTACGCAAAATATCATCTCTTTCGGGGAGTAAATTATACGAACTTCTTAAAAAAAGACCGAGTCGTGACAACAGAAATCAGCGGGAGAGAGATGGAAATGGGAAATGTCCAGCAAGCTGACTGTTGAATTCAGGGTCTCACGATATCCAAAGCTAAACATGTCAGTCTTAACTAGTTACAACTATAAGGAGATAAACTGGGGACAATGCACTCATTTATCGAAACCACACACAACACCAAACCTTGTGCAACCGGTGTCGTCCTTAGATGAGCACACTGAGCAGTGTGGGTTCTCGTTTCGAACAGGCAGCTATTGTTTAGCTACTAGTCAAAATGCATGCATGTTCAGGGGACGTAGTCCGTTTCACATACATTCTAACCTATACTTGTAGAACCATCTACATTTTGCCTAAAATTCCGACAACTTCATGTTGCATTACGTAAGTCATAGCAAAGTAGCAGTGTTCGATGTAAGCAAGACTATTATAAGACAGCCTAGCAGGTAACGCAATGTGCTACCATGTTGTTTAGTGGGATCTGTTGTTTCGACTGTGTAAACCGTGTGCATGTCTCACTGGTTGTTCATGTTATCTCATTTTACAGTATCCTCGCTGGTATCCCCAGTTCTGAAGAATGTTTTCCCCCCGCTGTCTCCACAAAGCACAAAGTTGGTCCACATGTATACCGGGTAACCGAAGCGGAACGTCCGGTTTTCCTGTTATGAACACAATATCAAACAATATAATTAGTGAAAGACAGGTTGCTTCACAGTTATGAAAGTCACCGTATGTGCTGGCCTAGCTTCACGTCTACAATGGAATTGCATGACATTTTGAATGATGTCTTGTGTTCACCTTGTTGACTTGGTCGTCATAATCAGCGAGTAAAGTGACCTCAACCTGCCGATTAATTCTAACAAAATGCATTGTATCTGAAAAACCGCGAATCGTAATCGGATTGCGTTTTCGTCCCCTGTCTAACTATCATCGTCTGTGCCATGTCATAGGTCTTAATTGATGAAAGTCAGTCACCGTTGGGAATTGTCCTGACAACCACGATTTAAGCCACGCCTCAAATTCGTGATTCAGACTCACTTGGACGAATCAAGGAACCCATAGCGCACTAATTCGTTTGATGGCCTCCCACTTCAAGGTGGATGCCATCTTGCCCAAACACACAAGGAAGAACTCCATTTCAGTTCAGTCAGGGCAATTGGTGTGAAACTGATAAGTGTTATCACGTTCCGACTTCCGCCCTCTCTTTCACGTTTGGGCTCAGATCAATCAAAAGACCATTATCGTAACCTGGTCAGCTAATGAAAGGGTACACATACTAGAGAGAGTGTTGAAGTGGGGCTTACTGTGAGCCATGGTAATCCTGATCCCACCTACCTGCATCACTACCCCGGTCAAACAAATGACCCTTCTGTTGACCTCACAAGAATGACTCAACAGAGCACCACGTGGATTACTATTACTCTTCATTCTGTCTACCACGAGGACAAGGGAACGCTGACTGTGTGTGAATCATTTATGATAAGTCTGAATGAACTATCTACGTTGAACACAACCCACTGGAAATTAATTTTGTCCGCAACCCTTGAGTTCAACTAAGCAACGGTACATCGGGATGAATATTGTATCCTTATCGGTCTAATTCCGACTATTGTAACATTTATAATCGCACTGTCAAACCAACCGTTATAACAAACCAAACCACTATACGTGCAATCGAAGTTGTCGGTTCCAGGCAAGGGGGACTGTAGGCCTCTGTGAAGCGTTCAAAAATGCGGTTGTACCAAGGCATACGGTTAAATAAATGACTACCGGGTAACCAGTAGTCATTTGAGAGGACGGTACGATCAGAATACAAAAACAAACTCAATAGCAGACGGTGGATGGACTGAGACTCATCCGAGCGCGATGTACGCACTAGCTATTAATGTTCCATCGGTTACAATGATGGTGTCAAACTACAGATAACTGGCCAGCACCATAATACCACGCACATATGGTGCTGTCAGTTGTCCCAAAAAGTTAGCGCTCAACTTAGTCTACCAAGGACAAAGGTGTACCTGGAAATTTTTCGGAAATTTATATTCACAGGAGTTTGGGAGAAATCTCACACCCCAGTCAAAACTATACAGACGTGAAAGGAAGCAATAAATAGCACCAACTTGATAAAACGACGCCTGTTGCGTTTGTGCAGTTTCATTTACGAGGATAGGAGCCGCTATGCACGAGGCTGATTTTTTTATAGTAGCGTCAAAGCGTGGATATCACAATAACAAGTTATTCGAATAATAACTACATCACTCGATGTGTAACCGGAGAGGATCCAGATGATCATAGGCTTCTTAATCTGGCTCAGAGTGCCTGCTATGATCATTCCATTCCAACTAAGGTTACACGCTAAACAGCACTACAGACCCATCCCTCTCTCTATGCACAAAGAGGTGATTTGTTTGCCGGTTAACAGACAAAAATGCACAACACACACAAGAGACCCATCCAAATGGTCACGTTATCCGGCAACAAATATCATCGATCACCAAAGTCTAGTTTGTTTGTATTGGGCTTTTGTCACGAAACTGGCCGTCGTTTGGGGAGGTCCTGGATTTGTGGATGTCAACCAGACCGTGACACTGCCCCTTTTTCGGAGATGTACGTGGCTTATATGAAGATGTATAGATGCGTTTGAGTGAACGGTGGGATAGGGTTGATCACATTATACTTTGTTATGTATGGAAATGAATGGACTGATGAAGGGATGGGCGCAGGAGTTGCCGTTTGGTCTGACAGAAGCACGTACGTAGTAGCGTGTCCGTTTCACCCTGATTGTTCCTTTCCCACGAATGACTGGTAAACGAACTGGACATTACTCATGAACAACCAACACCTATGACAACAAAGGGCGGCGTTCATGTATAAGGTAACAAGCATTGATCCAGTGCAACTTCCAATCGATCACAACAGGATGCATCCTTGGAACGTCCAAATCTGATGCGCAGATTGAGTTTCTGAACGCACAA
Source organism: Paragonimus heterotremus (assembly GCA_013368495.1). Classification (NCBI taxonomy): domain Eukaryota; kingdom Metazoa; phylum Platyhelminthes; class Trematoda; order Plagiorchiida; family Troglotrematidae; genus Paragonimus; species Paragonimus heterotremus. The sequence continues at coordinate 116,257 of LUCH01000505.1, forward strand.
TCTCAAGATGTGTTATTTGGGTGATGGAAGTGAGTTTTAAGAACTGAGCTTAACTGGGAACGTTGTTGTTACGATGGCAAACATTTCGATACAGTTTTTACTGAGTTTCATCTTGATCGATTCTGTGGTCACTTCATCATGTGTCTAATAATGGTAACCAATATTTGTATATCTCAGGTTGACCTGTTTCGTATAAAACCTAGTGAATTCGTCAAAGCCTAATGACACGTTTCGTTAGTTGGTTAGCTTCGCTTGGTATGAAACCAATCTTTATTTCTCATTCGTTATTCGTCATCGACTTTATCGATCAACAATGGACTTTAACGACCCAACTGTTTAGTAGATTCCAGGTATGATACGCTTATTTGTATCAAATGATCAGCAGGTATTATTGGTCACGGTGGCTACAAAAGCACAACTCAAACGCCTTTCAGCATACAGTGTGAGTAGTGGTAGTCTGTTGCGGTACACTATATGCATTCAGACAATGATGACACTGTTGATGGGCGTAACTACCTCTATTAGACTTCCATGTATATACAGGTTGTATAGACAGGAAGTAGTATGGATCTTGTCTGGAACACAACACACTGGAAGTCAGGTCCACCACCGTAGACTCCTCTCCAGTCTCCCAGGCGGTCTACGTGTTAGTCTTCTGGTCTGTCTGTGAATATGCTTCATAAACACCATGATGAATATCATATCAATCTAATTTGTTTGTTACAGAGGATGATCGATGCGCAGCAAATCAACACCTACTGGTCAGACTGTTCCTATTCATATGCAATATACACAACGATCTGCCTGCTAATTTCTGGCAGCAGTTTTCGTTTATAAAGGAGCAAGCAGATCCAGCTGAACACATGAACACTGTAAAATGTATCGAACTCTTATGTGCCTGTCTTCATTCGTGTTGTTGCGGCTTGGGGCTAATGTGTAATTCATTGAGGTGTTAGCAACCGTTGAATGTCGCCCTTCGGTTAGATGACACTCACAGAAGTTGTATGTGGTTTTCCAGTAAATCCTACGGTCCGTTTTTATTTTCGATCTGCGGATTCACTAAGGATACGTGTAGAGATTATCTAGGCTCCGGGTTTGAAAATCAGACAAGAAGGGACAACGTGACAAACGAATTCCGCGCACCCACACAACATTTAATGCAACTGGGAAAACAATTTCACACCTACTGTTTGCTAGCAAATCAGGGTGGTATACAATGATCACCTACGGTAGGGAGGCGCGTGAGCTGAAAAACCAGATTACGCGTGGACTACGGCATACGGGCGTGATTAGTTAAAGGTGAATCGGTCATTAGGTCGTGTGTTTGTGACCGGGGACGTAGTAGATCAGCCCGCAAATTGTCTGCTAAATTGTAAATCGATCCTACAGGATTAGGTAATCGATACAGTTTGATCAAGTAGTACCCAATACGAAAGATGTTTGACCCATTGCATGTAAATACATTCTTGTGCTGGCCCGCATTAATAGTAGTCCACGGAAGATGAATGTGAAGCTAACATTTATCTGGGTCGGTTTTAGCATTGTTGCATTGAGGAGAGCAGAATCTGTTGAGACGATTAGTGATTTCACCCCGATTATCGAGACAGACTGATTTCACCGGTATACACTGCAGTGAACTGTTATAAAACAGCTTCTGTTACGCCACTTGGTATTATACACTTTTGGATGTACAAGTGTAATACGCTTAACTTGACAGTTGTTCATGTTGTATTCAACATTCCTTGCTGTCTTATAACGGTGGACCTGTCTCATTTGCTCCATACATCAATGTATGATCTCAATCATTTGGTTAATCTTTCTGGTATTCACCGGTCACTAAAGAGTTTCCTCACTTCACATTCATTTGGGGAAATAATCTTTCTTTTCCTTTTAAAGTTAAAAGCATCGAGGATTAGCGGATAATACGTCTTAGTGATTGCTAAAGCTTTGTTGGTGGACACTGTTTATTATGCTTGTTTTTTGGTCGACAGGTAAATGAATTGCCCTTTATACAATTCTGGTTCCGCTCAATGTAACAGTGGGTCAAAAATGGTGTTCAATTTGAAACGCTTGTAAGACTTATCAGATAAAATGTCACTTTCATACTGTTTATTTTCTGTTGCTCTGTGCGTAACAACACATGGTGATGTATTTCCTGTCTAAACCGCTATGTACTGACAGCACTTAGGTGTCCGGCGTTGTACCCTAGTTGGATGAGGGTTATTGACATTGATTACCAGGCATAGAGAGTGATGAATTTTGTTCAAAATTCTGAAGTGCCAGAAGTTCTCGTGAGGTTTGGAATCTCATGACACTGTAGTCAGTAACCGTGCCAAGTTACACGGATGGCGTGAGCATCATTGTAGTAAGGTCCGCAAAGGGTTTGATATGATGCCTTCTTGACAGTTTCTGTGTGTTTAGCTGATACCGGAAGTATTGCTCCATTCTCTAATGAATCTTGCTGGTAGGAGTGAACAGGCAACACTGACGACTCGGAACTGTAGATCTTTGGGCATGCGCTATCAAAAATACGACGCAAATAACCACTGCTATTTACAAACTTAACAATGTGTTAGCCATCACTTGTGTTGGTATAGTACCAGCCATCCACCGAATTCGGTTCATTGTGACTTAGTCAACTGAACTAAGAAAAAAATCCAAACAACCTACGAGTGAATAATCTCCGTAGGTATGCAACCACAGTAATACAAATGATCGGGAAATGTTACGTGTTGGTCCGATCATAAAGTCTATCACAGAATTTCTATAAGGTGAATTAAGATCATCTAATAGGCGTACAGGCGATGTCGAGCTGTATGAATGTCTCTTTTTCACATACAACGTAGGGGGGCCATCAGACGTATCAACTCTTTTCTAAAAGAACGGAGAAGTTAGCAAAACAGGCTTTCATAAACGCAAGGTGATCTGTCTCAATCTATGCATTGTTCACAAACGTGGACTATTATTTGTTTGGTGTGAACTCTTCTATGAGCGCTGGTACATCTTCACACTTGGGAAGGGACACTGCATTGTGTCAACCCTTCATCGGTTGTTTGTGCGCTCACAACCAACATAGTCCCAATCAAGCGTGAAACTATCATTCTCACCGAACACCCTCATGTCATAATCGATCACAGGGAGGGATGATTAGGTCCTGGTTATGAAAACATCCTCGTTATGATCAGCCAACCAAACACGGCTTCTGACAGATGAATGGACTGTGAGCAAATAAAAATCGGACACTGTCAGGGCTTTCAACGTGTCCACTTTGGAGGGGTTGATGACAGAAGGCAACTGTCTCCGTTTCACTGGAAAGGTCCTGATCTCGGGAAAGCTGATTCGGCACTTTGTGAAAATACGCTAGAGTGAATAACAGCTTAGTGCACGTGATGTAGCGTAAAACGTTGTCATTTGCTTCGGTAACTCAGATTTTGTTTAGCCTGGTAACTCGACGGGTAAAATATCCGAAGGGTCGACATGGTAAACAAAATACAAATAGAATCTGTGTGACAATTGTTTGTCTGTTTTACCAGTGATTTTAAAAGATATTCTGCAGAACATCATGGGGTTGTTCATAGTCAGTTCTGGTGCATTGCTGACACTTCAAACTACCTTTTTCACTCAAGTTAATCATCTCTGGATGACAAAAGCCATGTTGTTTTTTTGGTTCACAGAGGCTGTAAACTATTTCAACTATATTAACTGTTTTTTCTACTTAAGGACCAGGATAGTTAACTATCCCCGTAATCTTGATAAATACTTATTTTTCGAACTGTCTAAAATTTGTACTGTTAGACAGTCAGGCATCCTGTTCGTTCGTCAGGAATGCAGGTGTCCTCAGAGTATATTTTCCCTCCCCGCGTTTCTTTTCGTTTTATGTGTATAGCGCCCATTGCACTGGACTTTTCTCTAATAAACTCCACGGATGATGTCGCAGTTCAAAAGTATCCTTCTCTCTTGCGCCACAGAATGGTCTAACCAAACCGACTAACTCGTCTAACTCACACGCATTGTATCCCAATACGTCCAAATGTTTTACTGTCTTTTCCCAGAAGAACGAACATTTAACAGCTTTTTGCTCACTGCTTCTGACTGAAAATCAAAACCAATACCTTTCCAAGATCTAAGTCCGTGAACCATTTGTTTATTTCAATAAGCTCAGGTTTGAGGTGGTCGTTTCATACCAACAGTTAGAAAACTCATCTGTTACGCTTCACTTTTGAACTGTTCTTCAGCCCTGTATGATGCAATCAACATTTCCCCGGATCTTTTGATCAAAGAGTTGAATCGTTTTCCCTTGATCCGTGGAACATTTATATGATGATGACAACATTCCTCGTTCCATTCTCAGTAAACCGACTCGTTTTCCGTATTATAAACCTTTCAGTTCGTTTTGCTCGTCTACTTTTACCTGATACCAACAATCTACTTTAAGTCGACAGTTCCCAATGTATGTCCACGCTTCCTAATGGACCCAATTACATATCCACACAGGTCTGCACACAGTTCCTCTGTTTTGTTTAACATAATTTCTTGTCAGCTTTGAGTTGTAACTAAATATAAACTGGAACTAACAGCCTTTCATTTCTGTCTATTGAATGCGGAAATATCCATTCCATGAGGCACATAAAGCGGTTTATTCACCTCTCTCCACATACAGGCGTTGCCTAAATAAGTTGATTGTACTTTACACCTACTTTCTATCTATACTAACTATTCGCATGTATTCAACAAAGAATGTGATCAAAGTTGAAACAATAGAAACATGACACATGAAGCTCAAAAGTAAGCAAACAGTTTGATAGGGTGGTCTATTCGTCAACCGGTTTGCACGTTTATCACAACAAAGCATACTGTTACTTAGGCTTACTTCAAAAGATTATTTTGGACTTACTTCAACTCAGCAATTTGTATGACAACGTTCATAGTAGTCTGAGTAGTTCACCAACCAGCGTGGTTCCATCGAATTTCATATCCACAGACAACACTGACAGTCAAATTGGACACTTGGACACCTAGCTCAATTGAAAAAGGTACTGTTAGGTCCCAAATATTCCGGCAAAAGCTTTCCAACTCCTTCCAACAACCCAAAGGTCAATTCACAACTAATGTCGTACGCTTTGAAGAAATAAGCGATGTTTCAAGTTTCATTTGTGTAACTAATCACACATGTTTCACTACCATTATTGACCGTCTTCTATATTTACATTGAAAAGCAGTGGTTTTAAAGAATTACGAAGAATTTTAGTTCATATGATCATGTAGGTCAAAGTAGCTCTAGTCACACTACTCGGTTCATCATGTTAAGCCACATAAGTTGATAACCTTTGTATTAGCACACTTCTGTCACTACAGACAACTCACCACTTGTTAGAATGAGACTGAAATTGTATACTCTGTCGAAGACAATAAATTTTGACTTGATTATCAAAACTGTTGTGTATGATCGAAAGATTCTCGATGAGAATACCTACACATGTATTTTGGAACCATGTTTTAACCACTACGATCCCCATTGTCTAAGCACTACTTCTCAAATTGTCATGTCAAATGAATCTTCGAAAATCGTTCGTTTTCAGGTAAGACATTAAGAGTCATTGTTGCACAGTTCATTTTCTTCTGATGAGTTCACATTGTCCATGTAGCAGAACGGAGATAGTTTATTTTGTACATCTCTACTGATATCTTAGCTAACACTGTTGACCGATTCGCAAAGTATTAGACTGACAACAACAGCAAAAATGTAATCATGGCTTAAAGTAATATGTACCGGGGCAGGATCTTCAACGGTTTCGGAACAAGATTGAGCTAAATGAAACTATTCCTGACGGTCTCAGTTTTATCCACCAGTCTATAGAATGCTGCCCATTCTTTTCGCACTGTGTCATAATTTAATATGAAGGATCAGTTACTGATGACCGCGGTCTAGTGTATCCATCGATTTTTCTGTTATTTCTTGTTAGCAGAACTGTAGTATATTTTAGAAGAGATCCATTTGCTAAAAATCTGGATTTCGGTTGGATTCGAACCAGCGACAGAACTGTAGTAGACTGTCAACGACACCCGGTCTATGGGATCAATCAGTGTACTGGGTGACAAAAGTTAGAGTTTTATAAACAACAAGTCCGATAAACTTTGCATTATCCACTAACGGAACAACATGATGCCTTGTCGTTGTCAAATCCATAATCTGGTCCTTCAGGCAGGTGGCTACGACGTACCTAGTAAGCCAAACAGATTGGTTATATCCGCACAAATACAAGAAGTGACGCGATTTGATAAGATGTGTGAAAGATCGAGAGGGCATCCAGTTCTCAACAAGGAGTAGTTTCGGCTGGCAAGTATCGCAGATACCAAGGTGGTGGTGCGTTCCACGGATTTTTCAATTGATTTCGGTGTCGTTCTCTAAAAAAGTGAACCATCGGAAGCAGCCCAATCCTACTGGCTAGTTGTTTTCGAAATATGACCATATTAGCCGGTTGTTTGACAGAAAAAGTGTTGTTCGCTTGTTTGAGCCCTGTTGATTAACTTTGTCTGCGGTTATTCTCAACTACGTTGTCTTTTGCCTACGGTTGCATGTAAATTAGCTTGCAGTAGTATGAGTAGATGGGAACTTGAAGAGATCACGTCCGAATATTAACTTGGACACTTTAACATCTCTTTCGTATTTATTGTTTTCGCTAGTACCACTTGTGTACAAGCTTCTGACCTTCGGACTGTAGTGAAATCTTCAATTTGTTCAACTATTGGAAACAGCGTTTGTCATCTGTCGTTTGGTTATTTTACAGAAGATCACATTAACAACTATCATCCATATTCCAAATGGTGGAAATAATTCGTCATTTGATGGAATTTGGTGTTATCTACAGCTAAACAAACCTGTCCGATCAGGCGTAATGTTGGTCCATGTAAACTGTTCCCATTTCGGCTAAATTCAGCTGATCGGCTTGCAACCTCAACGTATGATAGCGATGCATGAGCATTTCTTCCCGAAAATAAAATACAGAACGACCGACTAACAATCCCGGCCAACTGCTACTCATTTGGATGGCTTCTTTAGCTGTTTCCGTCAAGTTTGTCATGCTAGAAACAGTGCCATGAATAACACACACTGCACATCAGTTGTTGTTTATTACTACTGATTTCATTTATTAAGTTGTATATAACTATGGTCTGCCGTCTGTTCAATGACATAGCGTCCGATCCATATCTAGAAGAAATCTGCTGACTCCCGACTTAAACTAATGTTATATTACTTAGTCCCATTGAGTTCCTAAACTTATCATAAAAACCTGCTGGACGACAAATATCAGGTCTTGTAAAAATGTTATTGACCATATTTATTTCATTCGTTGTGTTAATATGTTTAAAATTGTGCCCCAAATGTACGATGCAAACGACCCAATTGTGGACTTTGATTCACCTGCTCCTATTTGAGACGAATAGAGACAACGACGTTTCTGTTCATAATGGCAAGTGACCATTCACTTCCGTACAGAAGATTACATTAGAGACACCACTTCGAAAGGAACATCAGTTTAGAGTGATCTGGCAGTCACCTCAGCCTAATCAAACAGTGCTGTTAGACCAACGTGAATTGGTTCAACTTACGTTCACATTAACTGTAACATCTACCATAAAGAGTCTGTTTCGCCATACTGACCAAACAAAAGGAAAAATATGTGACTGCCGGTCAGTCGGACTGTGTTCTATGGCGTACTGATGTCACGACTTGGGTGACGAGGTCGAAAGGTCAAACGTAAATTAATGACACTAAGGGATCAGCTCCGATGGCAGATCTATCTCACACCCCTAACCGCAAGCCCAGTGTTCGTGAAACGACAGTGTGTGCTGCTAGCCTAGCGCGTAGCAAGAAAGATTTGTCTTCAATCCCCGTGTCATTCGCATCAATCCTGGATCACAAATGAAGCCACCTATGGCGTGCAGTAGAGAAAGAGGTTTTGTTAACAAAAGACCACTGGACACTTAAGTGTTTAATTGTCAGTACCACTAAAAGCAAATAGATCGGGTTGCGTGAAGAGTAAGAATGAAGTGTACAAAAGGTGCGTCCAGAGAAGGGTGGGTGTTCACTTGCATGCACAGTTCCGCACTTCAGCATATGATGGATTTCACCTCTGTTCCCAAACCTCAATGACAGAATATAAACTTTCAACTAAACTAGGTATATACCCGTCTGAATAGACTAATTAATCTGAAAAACTAACCAGGATTCTTAAATATATGATGTCTATGTTCGACCATTCTAGCAGTTTTTAATAGAACAACCAATTTGCCGTTGTTCTAGCAGCTTATCAGTGAGTAGACAATATCATCGAGGTCAAATATCAGTAAGACTTATATCTGATGTTTCATTCTAAAACTGCTAACGAACTTCTAAGTGTTGACAGAAATGAATCATTTGTTGATAGACTATCCTCAAGAGGGGTCGTCATCAAGTATGATCCATGATATATCAAGTTAACTTAAACACAGCGTTAGAAAACAAACAGAACAGTTCAACGATAAAGGTCACTAAAGGGCACCTTATTGCACTTGTTTGGTTACTTGACCTTAAGTGGTCTGTTTCGCCACACAGAAGCTCGCGCCATTCAAAAGAACACCCGACCCAATGTGTGCCATAATCTTCATTGAGAGTATAAGACAATAACCATAATCATCCCGACATGCTCCTCTATAAAATAAAAAGGTTCAACCCGCGTCTATTTATCATTGTTGACTTGAATTATACTCAGTTTCATTAAGACTGCTCGTAAGCCCATAACTTTTTACAACCGATGTTACCCTCCGTTTCGTATCATGATTACGATTGTTCTAAATAGCATTCACCGTCAAAAACCGAAGGAAGCAGAAATTCACAATCACAGACTCGAACCACTGTCCTGCTATTGTAACGCAATGTGTTACAGTATTATTGGCGCCATTTTGGTATTCGTTTGTGTAAGTTGTGTTTACGTGATTTACTGAGTTTTTGGCTCACGCTTGTCTGTGGTTCTTTTTACAGGAACATTGTTCCACTCTCTACTTCAGAAAAACGCCGCACCTCGGTATCTCCACGTTGCATATAGTTGGTTTACGAGTGTAACGGGTAATCGAAGTCAGAACGTCCGGCTTGTCTGTTGCGCTACGTCTACTTGTAACATCCGGACAAAAGTCAACCGGGGAGCGAAATGTGAATTAGTACGTATTCCCCCGTACACAAGCATGTCGTTTACATTTAACAGTGAGCATCGATAACATCAATGTCCGACTATACTGGCTGTGATGGGGAATTTGTAACCAGCTCAACTCTGTTACATTCGGATCTAGACGTCGCTTTAGTTATTAATCATGGAAAGCTACCGACATATAACTACAAGAAATCCTGTACTCAACTCATGTATACTTTTTTTCCATTTCTCGGGCATACACCTTGGTTTTCACAGTGTGGAGTTAGAGCAAAAGCGCAAAAGTTCGCGTTCGAGTTCGCAATCGTAGTAAGCTATATATCTTTTGCATGGAATGAGTACTGTATTTGCTATACTATATGTACACATTAAGAAAGATCAAAATAAGAAACATTGTACAGTTGATGGATGTGGCGCGTGGTTTGGTTTGTCTGTTAGTTTCAAACTGTTACAGATAGGGGCGCCATACTGACGTGGTCTTTACCCTATTGTATGCCGTAGGCCTCAACACTGACTGTGAACTATGGGTGGATTTCTGAGGACCAGTTGTCACCGTCACACCTTCCCGGTGAGTTTTCAAATAGGTCGGACGTGTGTGGTTTATCGCGGACCATCCAGTCGTCGAGGTGAGTAGGGAGCTGGAATGAGCTGGTTTCTCATCTGTCTGGTCTGGAGAGAAGCTGTACATACCACTGTCGTTGGAAGTCAGCGAATTGCCACGGGTACGAAAAAAGACGTGAGGTGTTGAATGACCGGGTCGTTTAGCAGACTCGAAGGATTTTAATTCGTGTGAAGAGTGATCTACAGACCGATGGGAATTACCAATGTCCGGTAATATAGATGAGTTCTCCTTGCCCTCATCGGAAAACGCACTGCTCTGTGTATTCTCGTCTACTAGAGGATGAGCACTGTGAGTGGATATGGAGATTTGAGAACGGATCTTTCCTAAGCGTTCTTGAAATGCTGTACAAAGGAAAAGCAATTGGAAATTTGTAACAAACAGGTAAGACAACGTGGCCAACTTTGCACAATTGGAATAATATTCGTGTATTTTATTTTGTCCACTTGTCAATCCCAAATGATCAAGTGCGCATAACTTGACAATGTTGTCAGCTGATCTATGGCACCGTCACATACATGACGGGAATGTAATTATGTCGCCCAAATAGTGACGTGGTCCATTTGGTTCGGACGCATCACTATTGTAAAATTTAAAGTTCAGCTAAGTGTGTAAAATGAACCAATCTGTATATCTATTGTCTGATGGTATACACCAATACAAAGGTTCGCAAACATAAACAGGAAAAACTTCAGTTCATCTCATCGCACAGAAGCAGACACCACCATCAAACACAGAAAGCTAATGCGTTAACTCACCAGGATCTCCACGAGCAATTTCAGCGACCTCCTCAAACACAAGGTGACAAGTGCTCAGAATATCCGCCTTTTCAATTTTTAGTTGAGTTTGGGGCTAGAAAACAAATGCAAAAGTATATAAAGTACTTTGTTACAAACCAGATAAGCAGTGTGAGTTAAATGCTATAAAACTAGAATGCCTACTTCCAATACGCTTGAAACCTTGGAGTCCATTGTCATTATGGTGAGATCGATCGGTAAGTTAAATCGTATTTCCACTAGTGCCATTATCAAGTACACGTAATTAGCCAGATGACGCTGTATAAACCCTGGTTTACTGTCCAGTCGTTCTCTGTCCAGCTGTTCCATCATACTGTATTGTGTGAGCTAGGGATGCGGGTGTAAAACGCCACACTATAATATGTACAACTGGTGAAAAGATGCGTACTTTTTAAAGCAGACTTACATCGACTCCAATAATCTCCATAGCCAAGTTGTGCAAGGCAGTCATCTTGTCTGATATGCAAGCACGACGGCGCCTTTCCATGTTCTGTTTTTTTAACTGAAACAAAAGAATAAGAACGTTTGTTAGCTGTTTGGAAAGCAAGGAAAAACGTGAATTTACTGACTGATAGTGTCTGACGGTTCTCCTGTATTGCGTGTGGAAGTTCTAACAACCACTTGGACAAACTAAACAGTTCTCGTAACATCCAGAGAACTATCCGAAGCGTTAACATCGGATCATTATCCACCCTATGAAAACCTAACTAAATTGTTTTTATCGTTCTACATTCCGTAGCCAGTACAGCATAAGTCTCCCATTGACGCCGAACATGGCGGAACGGTTACGTAAGTTGAAGTAATGCGTCGATCAGACATGATAGATGAGACTACGACAGTAAAACAAATGTATGATTAATAAAAAACAAAGCGGTCAGCAAGAACCCTGAAAACTAATTTAATCTTAACATTCTACATTGTTCAAATATAGGGGATCAGATGTAACAAAAACTTACTCGACGTGTTTGCTCTCGTTGCTCTGGTGGCAGTAGTGAACGCCTCCCTCGCCTCGGTTTCGCTGCACTGGTACCCGTCGTGATGGGAGTAGAACTAACACAGAGCCCAGAGAGTGTGTTGGAAATCTGGTCAGTAGAGTTGTACAATCCATTCGTTTGAGGATAAAATGAGTTTGCAATACAAGTGGGTGGTGAACCCATAAGTAACACTCGGCTTTCAGAACTATTGATCATTTCGTCCTCTACGATTGATAAACTGGTCCACGCCGCGTGCCCCTTTGCTTAAATGAAACGTGGTCAGTAGTGGCTGACCAATCCGACAACCGCACGCGTCAAGACAGCAGTTGCCCACATGGACCAATCGGTTGTTTGTCCGCATCGGCTGACATGGGATAGACGAACGTGTCGTCCTAGGGAATCCTAAGCATGCGCATACAGTGTTAACTCCATAAGACCAGCTGTGGGCTGAACCAGTAAACGGCGGTTGAATACAGGTTGCATGAAAGAAAGCTACTCAAGTGACCTGTCTGACCTACTGTAATTGCAACCGGATGTGTGTATACGTTACAAAATAACCAAATAATGTGTAATTTCCATAACATGAAAATAAACAAATTCAGGTTGTTTCCAGGTCAATATTCACAAAAATAATACAAAAATTACTAAGTCGTCATAATTTCACTGTAAGTGGTTGCAACAAGTCTCAGCTGACGTAGACTAGTCACCATCCTGATTTTTAGGGACCAATAATACAAAACATTGTACAGCATACACTAAATAAACCACACAAACAACCGAACAGAAAAGGTAAAGTACAGTTGCAATGCAAGGTCCGATCGGTCCGATCAGTTTTTGTACTTGCTTGAGAGCAGTTTTATCAGCTGATCCCTTTTGTCAGCAATATTCTGACGGTTGCCAACCTACGCCGGGCTACGTCAGGGGGGTTCACGAGTTGGGAACATTTCAACTATATGCTATGTTCCCTCATAAACAAAGGTTGGGTTCGTAGACTGAGAAAGCTAGCAAAATCGGCTACTGGAAAATCGAGTTATTTGCTCAAGGGTTTATCAGTTTGTCTTATAATCCGATGAACACTTCGTGTGGTTAGAAGGTTTACACAGGTATTGCCATCTTTGTCTGAACTAGTTTATCGTAAGCAAATAATATACTATCTGGGATAGACTGACTGGATATTTCTAATTGTAACACAAAGCACTGATATTTGGAAGTCCATCCGGCTGTGTTCTGTCTGACAGAGTCGAATGGGAGGAAAACCGGTAGTGATTTGATAGTGAGTAATCAAAGGCGTTAACAAGCGAGACCCGTTCGGCAATGATAATTCGGTAACACCGTTCCTGAATTTCTGTTAAGTTACATTTCAAATGCCCTCCACAAGTCACCTTAGCAAGTTACCGTAAAAGTTAGCTTTATTACGGTAGTAATCAAGTGATTTTTGTTTCTTCTAGACTCAATTATGAAATGTTCCCAGAAACAGGTATTGTGAACGAACAACAACATGAGCATGTGGACGGTGTTTATCAATCGAGGAAGAAAACAAATGAATTCGGCTTTTATTCAAATAGATACGTAAATTAAGTAAACGGATAAAACGAATTCTCATAAACTATGAAATGAGGTGTCCAAACAAATGTAGGCGACGAAATATTTACAACTGTTTAAAATGTGCATTAGTTGACCGTGAGGAAAGAATGGCTTTACAAGTAAAGTGAACGATAGTGATTAATCCAGATTGTGTAATAGAACAGAAGTTTTAAGAAAATACGAGACACTTTAGTAAACGAAACAATCAAACCATGCAGTAACGCCCTTTCAATTGTCAATTCTCATGTTTTCACAGAACGATGTGTTTACAAGTCTGGTTCTGTTTGATTCACAGAGAGTAGAAGCGACTGAACACAATATCGTAGGTTATAGACAGTACATGCAGATAGTGCAGGTCACACCACCATTTTTGAACCGTATTTATGACAGGTAGTGACAGCAAAATGGTATTTGTATGACCGAATTCTAAAAACTGTCTTGGATGATTGCCACATTGAAACATATAGTCTAGCACCTTCACTTGTTCTACAAATACAAAGGCGACACTGATGTTAGAGCGACAATTGTTTGTGAAGATCAGAGACCAAGGAACACACCAATTACACAGCTCTCGTCACAAAAATTTGGCAAACCATCGATTTTCGGGCGCCGTTTCACAACGCAATGATATGGCTGCCTGAACTGTTATCCTCGTGTTTAGATCACTAACGCATCATATCCCAAGTGGGTCAGCTGGATTGACCACAACAAACGAACATGAGGGCACCTGTGTGATTATATGATTACGCTGTCGTTGTGCCATAACGACAACAGCAGCAACAGTCATTGTCGTCAAGACCAGCTACGTCCCATGCTCGGTCAGCACCTGTGTTTCGGTTTCGTCCCAATTGGTTACGCAATCCATCTGGTTTCAGTCCTCGTGACAGTCACTGTCTCTCGATCTGATCCGGTTGCTGGGTCGAGTGGTACGTTATGGCCACCTGGTCAGCAATTTCCGCGTCGTTCGGGTAGGGTTGTTTGTGGGATTAGACACATGACGCAATTCGCAACGGTTGGAAAACGCATTAGTGGATTCACCCAGCGGTTGTCATGACTCATAAACAAATTTCAAATGGCTGAACCACGCACTCAAATGCGGGTCAACATAACACCACGCTTTGTTTAGTCAACGTGATGAAGGGAAGACCAGTGAGCAGCTTGGACCCTGTTTTGTAGTTCATTTCAGTAAGATAGTTTGTGACATCCTGTTTACATAGTCTTTTAATTGGGGGCTGCAGAATACTGCGATGTTATAATGGGGAAAAGATTAAGAACACGACAAATTCAAGACAGTGTTCTACTTTAGTCTGTAGGCCTGCAATCGCACTATCCAATTTTGCGTTCTGGTGTACATATTTCTTCATGGATAAAATTGCGGCTATCTAACCCATCAGTCCCAGACTACAAAATGTCCAGATGATATCATAGTAAGCTATTTTCTTCCCCTGACTAATGTATCAGTCTTTGTCCAGAACTACCGCAGTGTGTTTGGGATTCGAACGCATCATTGTCATGTTAACAGCTGGAGTATTCAGTTCCAGTACACATTCAGCTATACAGATATCATCTATGAGTAGATTAGTGTTTGCTAACAGTTACTGTTTCTCTAGTAACAGTAAACTTTTTGACTACTAGTAAGGGTCAATTATTATTTTGATGATTCTATCTAAGTCGGAGAGTACAATCGATCAAACCCAGCTAAGCTGACAGAAATATTCAACACAGTTCCACAAGGCAGCTTACTAATCGAAGTGGCTGACCATTTTGTATGATGACTCGAAGCTTTGGAATGAATGCTATCGGTCGACTTTTAGGATGACTATAAGTATCGAACAAAATGCAACTTTCTAGTCGAATGATAAAAAAGAGGGATATCTCACTGTGTTACAAATCCATGTGACAAACAAGAAAATGAGTCAGTATCTACTCTGTGTTCATTCTTGTGTTATTTCAATCTCTTCAGTATTTTTCGTTTTACAACGAATAAATCTTGTGACTTCAAGTGTTGAGTGACACTGTAAGTAGCTGTGCCGTAGATATAGAGTTGTAACTATCCACTGGTTACTCAGGTCTTTCTAAACGAGCAAATTTACCTGACACCTGCTTCGAAATACCAGCTCACTGTCGGTGTTGTATGCACTTCAGATGTAATCTTGAATCAGCTGGTGATTATTCTCATACAAGTCAACGTTCAGTGGTATATCGTTATTATCACGGTGGAAGCGGATTATTTATCTACACTACTGATATTCGTGATATTCACGGGTACTGACCTCTCTTGCTGCCCATACATGGTTATGTCTTTCTTTAAGTTTGCTGTACAAAAGCTGTGAAAGGCCAAGCATCTTAGTGTTTCGCTTTTGAGGGTTCAGGTGTACCATGTAAAAACCTATCGTTCACTACGAACAACGAAACCTTGACCCCATTCTTTCCCAGCCTTATAAAGGGCTGGTCTATCCGTCTTACTGATTTGTCGAATCCGAATATAATGAACAGTAGTCTGTGTGTAGTCTCGAAGTTCAACCCGGCTGTCTAGTCAAACATAACCTGAACAGAAGTAGAAATATGTATACAGTGTATAACTCGGCACAGTTGAACGTTGTCTTTGTTTCGACACATTAGATTGGCAGGTTTTGTTTACTGAAAGTACACAACAATGAGAGGCGCTCTGATCAAATAGTTCATTGTTAAACGCAAGCTTTTTGACGCATAATGATCGATTCGCCGAAGTCCATACAATCAGACTTGCGTTGTCAAATGTTCAGACAGGTTTTGCAGGGGCCATCTTAATTCTGCGGTAGTCCTGTTCGTACAACAGAACCCAGGTATGCGGGGTGGGGTGGGATTGGGAATCACTTATTGTTACGTCGATAAATCGATAGGAACGGTGAATGATTGGGTTGTGTTTTATGTAAGGGGTTTGTAGATTGAATAGATGGCTGGATCAATGGGGAAGGTATACATTAATCAAATTGTCTCAGGCAAAACACACAAACTCCGTGATAGGTAACATGTTCGATAAGGTTGTGTGTATGGATGTGATATAAACTGATCGAGTTGCTGAGATCGAACATGGTTACATCAAATGACTATCCTACAGAAGTAGCTAATTTCATTTGTTCCACAAGATGGCATATAAGTCACAGTCAAGTGTTCTATCAAACGTGTAATCTGAATCCATGTGAACTGATGTATAGAATACAAACTGAAGTCGGTAAACTAGCCCAATAAATCTCAGTGGTAACTTAGTCTTGACAATACTACACGAATATGGTGGATGACGTTTGTAAGTAACCGAGCATTCTGGTATTTCGGAAACAGCACGCACTCAATCGATTAAACATATGACTTGTCAAATATTTTCGTTGAGGTGCTTCAACAATATGCGATGCTCATGGATGAAATGTCCGGTGATAGTGTTATTGGTCTACCTGTTTCTGTAATTGTTAAGCACCAAATGTTGATTAATTAAGTTGGTCGTTTGTACTTTGTGGAAAGCTCATGAGTAAGTTTTTGAAATTTCCTTGAATAGTTCATCTGTACATTGGCAATATACATATTCATAACACTATCCTTCTTCTATAGATTTAAGAATTACTTGCAGATCGATCTTGTCAAGTCCTCTGACGATTCACCGGACAACTCATGGTAAATCGAAAACCCTTTTTGGGATTCTAGTTTGGCATGCAGCCAACGGGACCATACCTCTGGTACGAAAATTGTTCCATATTGAGCACTGTTGGAACGCAACCACTAACTCGGAAACACACACTTGACTTAGCAATTGTTTGTTCGTCACCGTTGGCCGAACGGATGGTATGTGACCCAAGGCTAGAGATCAACCCACATGCATGAGACGCAAACTCTCATTGTTGCTACGCTGCTGAAACCCCAAACATCGACATAACATATTCACGTGCGCTATGTTACACGCGATCACTGGCTGTTGAGCTGTATATGAATACCCGCTGTGTTGAGTTCTGTTGTGCCGTATTCAAACTATGATCGAGAGTAGCAGTGTTCATAAAAGCTTTACAATCCTTCTCAGCTGGTATTCGTATTACCATATGGAACGATTATCTCTAAGACAATATGGGTCTTGCCGAACAACTGTGCGTTTCAATGTGTGTGTGTGTGTGTGTGTGTAAGAAAGAGTAGAAGCGAACACGCGATTGTTTTCACGCTGTCGTAATTTCTCACCATACATAACACTGCGACTGAATGTTTCGATTTAATAGTTATCTTCACACCTTCCAGTTACGGTTAAAAAACACGTGCCTGTCTTTTTAAGGGAGGGAACGTGTCGTACAAATTCTATCTTGAGAAATCGAGTGTGAACAACCAGTCACACATCAGAGGCGATGACACACGGACACATCCTCACATTGTGGTTCAATGTAACCAAACGGGCTGCTATTTTGACGACCACGATTGTCTACGAACCTTATGTGCACTTTCTCGACACAGCCTTGTCAATTCACATTTGACGCAGGCTGCGGGTAACTTTAACCGGTCTAACTAAACAACGGCTTTCACACCTTTGATAACGGTTACGAATGCGCTGTCAGTCTAAGTAAGTTATTAGACGGAACTCAGTAAGGACGTTGTATGAGTGTTCTGATCCTGAAGCAATGACAACTAGAAATTCTGTAAACTTTAGTAAAGCGAAGCCGCTAAAGAAACCTACCTAACAAATGTCATACCGTATGCTACACTCATCAAACTGGCCATATTCGCTTCTGGTTTGCGATTTCTAGAGTGGTGAAGCATTTTTATACTACTCATGTACCAGACAACCGTGTTCACTCTATATTACATTGACTCAGTGCGGTCGGTTAGTATGTCACTTGTGTGCCATCTATCTGATAACTATCTATATTACCAGTACAGGAATAAATTTCGAATGAACCTAACCCAATGTGTACGTCCATTGTAATTGTCAAAAGACTGTCCATCATAGATCACGTACCCGGCTTGGTTTGCGCTGTCATCCAGAAGCATACATATCTGTGTTGGCTCGTGAGAATCAGTACGTCTAATATACAACTTCAACAAATGTGGACAGAAATGTCTAACGTTGATTGGTCGCCTCCTCACACGAAGTAAGCAATTACGGCCCCAACTGAACAAGACCCACAATTCCTAATTCATTTGTATCCGATGGAGGTCACCAGAGATCACACGGTGCCTTTTTGATTGAGGTACATATGGCCGTTTTAACGTTGAATTGCTTCCTTCAGTTGACATCACTTGTAGCAACCGCGTTGGTCTCATAGCTCATAATTCTTCGTTGAGACTCTGTTCTGTTTAAATCTAATGGTTCATGGAGGGCAACTATGAAAACGCTAACCTATGTTGCTCGTGTTAAACTTACACTGTCACTGACATCCAGACAAACACAAACGGGGTGTAAATAAAGTATAGTTCAATTACAGACAAATTCCCTGGTCACAAATGATGCTCATAAAACTGGTAGTCAAGCGGATGAGAGCTTTAACTTATAACGCGAAGTGTTCCTGGTTCAATTCCTCATACAGACTACCTCTATCTGATGAGTGCATGCACGAACTAAACCGGTCGTAGAGTGTCGATTTGATGGTGAGCATCAAGAATAATCGGTAACCGTTTCATCCTACGTTCTCAGACATTAGAAGAAACTGCTAATAATGTCAACTGCCGCAGAATACGATGAGATAACATAGTTTATTCTTAGGAGGAGTACAAACTAATTAAAACCTTTGTGTTTCACGGCTTTGTAGTATGGTGACCAGAACGCAGCAAGTTGTGCTGAGTGTGAGCTGATCAAGGGATTTATTGTTTTCAATGAGATTGATATAATTCCTTTGTAGTGAGACCTAGGAAAGTGAACCAATTCCTTCAATCGTTCACCATCCAACCTACGATGTGATGCGCTACACGGTTTTGTTAGTCATTATAGACTACAATGTTGATCATGCACTTTAGGCACACGCACTAAATACGGAACTCGGCCACCAAACCAGTTCAAGGAAACACATGCCTCAAACGCATATCGCACACTTCATGCTAGCAAAAATCCTAAGAAATTCATGCGGGGGACGCAAAACGATTTGGCATTAACCAGCATTCACGGACAATTACTTTTATTGCCCACTAACCTTTGAGCGTCATTCATTGAGGATTTTTCCACATTGTTGCGGGTTTCCAGTTTACTGCCATTTTCTGTGTCAGCTGAACCGATGTAGAAGTGGTTTTTAATCCAGTAGATGCGGGCACAACATAAGGGCACTGCAACAATTTCAACAGATCCATGATTAACTGATTCACGTAATTTTTCCTCCAGGCTGGCGTGCTCGAGAGGGTAATTGTCTGCATCGTTCTGTCCCAACAACAAGAACAACAACAGCAACATGCTAAAAAACAGGTACCGAAATGCACAAGTTTTCTCACGTGCCTTATACCAACCATCGATCGTTGATGTATGTTTGCCTATAACAGCGTTTTTGGTTGTGAACACTCCATCTTTCTGTGTTATACAGCCTGATCAGATTTAGTTAGATAAACTAACAACTTTAGTAATCAAGAAACTAGGGTTAGCACGAGTCGAACACTACACATATTTGGCCGTAGACTTCGTCGTTGTATAAACTTTTCAGCCAGTGCATTGTTTGAAGCCTGTCAGTCTTCGAGTGGATAGGACGTTGGACTCTGATGGGGTGATCGGATTAACCGTTACACTGTTTACCTCATACGAGGCATAACCGAATTGTTTAACCGAAAAACTCAGTCACTTTCACTTACGAGTATTGCTGAGAGTACCCTGTTTTCTCCAAGGGCCACAGTAACCGACCTAGTAACTCCAACGGTCAACATCACCATAGGGACACCAACAAGAATGAAGCTTGATTGTAATGCTTCTTTTAGAGACGGGATTGATAAAAGCTGTAGTTGAATGCGAAGAATGAGACCAAATGGGAGTAGTGCTAAATATGTGTGTCAGTCACCACCACCCCCGGGACTACCTGTTCTAAACCGAGACCAATTTCCATCCAAACATTTCCCAAATCCCAGATGGTGCGGCAAACCAGGCTAGCTAGGGAGAACTGGACGGCAATACCACTTATCACGTTTAACAGGAAATGTTTGAACTGTGACCAAGCCGGGGGGGACTTTTCTTTGGTTATTAGATTAGGTAGAGGTCAAAGCAGTTTCCCTCCCAGTTTCGCTGCAGGCAAACGATGAGGAAACCAAATAGGATAAACGAATGCGAATTATCATATGTGACTGACTACCAAGATTTCGGCGAATATGTGAACCACTTGGTCAGCTAAAACATGTGATGGAATAGTACAACCATTTGTTAGCACCATCAGGCACTTCCGAAGTACGGTAGTGTATTTGAAGGTAATCATGGGCATCTCATAGACAAATGGCATGTTTGATATAAACAAGACTCGTGGTGACACAAAATCATCTGTTGTTGTTAAATTATTACAGTTAACAGACGCTAGATAAACAACATTTCCCAACCTTATTAGAACCTGGAGGAAATCCATTATAACATACTTTATAGCGACTTTTAAATGTTCGAAATGTGCTACACCATTTTATTATTGCTAATCGGTCGTATGCGGGTAGCAGTTTTAAGATTAATGTAACTGAATATCTTCTCTTTACAATCTGAAAGATCTTAAAGAGAATCGGGGAACTTGTGTCGGACTGAAATGTAATTACAGCTGGCTAAGAGACCAAAGGTATAGGAACTGTTATTCTAGGGGTGACAGACCACAACATTGATCAACCTCATAGTTCCGTTTCACGGATTCAACCGAAGATAGAAAAGTATTTTATCATAAACTCCATGATCCCCCACAGGATAGTATAAAAGCTTCAACGGCGCTTCAAAAGTATTACCGGAGGTCTGAAATTAGTGACACACTTACCGGATAGACTGCCATTAAGAAGTCTATTGACTCTGAAAAGCAGTATATGAACGGAGTCAAAACCAATATATTGCCCTCCTGATACGAAGACCTATTACCTGACAAATCGGACAGTGATCAATGACATAGGTGGTGATGCTTAGCTAACCCCACGCAGGTTGTCATGAATATAATTAAGCGGAAATGATAACGATATTTTCCGACGCCTACGAATGATCGATCAGTGGGTTGCCTGTTGAGTGTTTCTACCTCTAACGAAGTGGTGTACTTCTCAGCTTCTTGTTGCACAATGGTAACCCATTAACACCGATGTTCCGTTGCTCATAATGCCTGTAAAGGTGAGCGGCTTAATGTCTTGTTCAACTGCTACTGTACAAGAAACAACGCACCGCAATGTACCTGTAACCTTCAGCCATTGTGATCATCACTGCTCACGTGCCCGAATTTGCTTAGTGTAACCAAATTAATCAATCAAAAGCTATCCAGTCTCAAAGTTCCGTTCACTTCGTCCGTCATCAATGGATGTAATCTGCTGCCACGGTACACCACAATTGGACCGAACAGTATATGGTTGTTCAATTTCGCCAGACAGAAGTATAAACTTCAGAGTTTCATTATTATCATGATGCGTACAATTAACATATCACCTTTCCACTTTTGCTCATCAAATATTCGATTTACCACGTTGTTGTTAACACACCACATGTGCCACACAATACTGATTTGGTTCGTCTTTCCTCTTTCGTTAATACATGCGATTTCTGTTATCTTGGTTATCAGTAGCATAAACCGGATCTCAAAGCGTTTCTGTAAACAAACAAATGCCATATGTACCAATGCGGAATAAACAATTAGCCATCAAACGCAGCTGTCTGTGACAGAACATTTGGTTTCGTGCGTTTAACACCTACATCAATTGTGTCCGGTGGCAGAACAGCAACCTGCCCACTTCATCACTACGTCACACATCATTTCCGAAGTGGTAGTCAATTGATTCACATTAACAATTACGATTCTACGGACGTGGAGACTCGACACTTGACCTAGTCCCCCTTTACTGGTTACAAGAACGCCATAGTGTGATCCGGGTATGGGGGTAATCCAACTGGAATGTGAAGAAATGGGTTACGCAATTCAAGGACCCCACATCTTAGACGTGGACAAACACAGCTGCCGGTTCAGCTGTTAGCTGTATTCATGAGACTAGCAGTTGACGCGTGATAGAAGTATGGTAATTTGTTTGCATCAGCCTATTGCCCATACATAATGTTACAAAGTGGTCTTGTTGTCTGTGTCGGTCTACGTGTCCAACAAGATCAGGTTGCGGTTCAAGGTGCTCGCATACAGAAATCCTCCAGTGCTGTCACCAGGGAACCGAGCATTTGATCAAGACACCATTAGCAAACCGTTTGACAAACCCCATGAATTCATTCAGTTTTTCGGTCACCTACTTGACGACGGTGATGTCTGTCCGGAGCACGTTCGTCTTTCCGTTCTGTACTTAACAGTGGCAGAGTGGGAAATCCACTTCCAACAGCCCGTTAGGAATGATCGAAACCATTTGTACACGATGTCCTGACAATCACTGGCCAACGGACACACCAGTCAACGGGATCGGAGTATAGGAATGAGCTAGAACATGAGTGTTGTCAGCCGATGTGATTTACCATAAAACCTATTTTGGTATTAAGTGCCTGGTTCGTGCAGTTGTATTTCAGCTGTAAGTGCCAGCTTACTGACAGATTCGCGCCTGAACATCATATTTGCAAATTTAACATAGCACATTTCATTGTTTTGTGCTGCTGTGAATTCCCATCTGACCCGTTTAACAAATCGGTCTCACGACCGGACGTCTGTGAGTAGGAGCCAGACGCTCCTTATTGTGACGCTCCTGACAGTCTGTATACCACCAGTTAATTGTGACCGTGGTTAATCCTGGCGGAAATTAATGGTTCATGTCGTATCAGACTGATACTGAACACTATCTTTATAACCAGTTATTCAAAAACGCCTTGTCCTCACGAACCAGACGACCACAGCTTTGTGACCGCTGTAAGCTATCGGCTTCTTACGAGATGTGCTTCAGACGACCTACGGATAAGAGGCTAGTAGACAGTAACCCATGTACCAGCATCAGATCTGCATTGGGAATTGGACGACGAGGGTGGCAGTATTCCATTGTTAGACACAACAGAATACATGGGACTCGTGATGGACCAAATGGACGGGCCTGTTTCAGATTAGTCATATATTTATAAATGTTATACATGTCCCTGCCAGAATCGACAGGGTTGGGATTTGATGACCAATGGACATAACAGCATCCTAAAAACAGCTTTGATACATAGTTGTCAAAGCAATAGAAGTGTAAACATACAAAAGTAAAGTCTAGGTGAATTCAGAAATTATCACTTGTTCAAATCTGTTCTGGAGTAAAACAGTTTGTGTATGTACCAAATACGATGATTTCGGGTCAATTAATCAATCGGACAATTTATTATTTGACTAAATTCACCACTTCAATCTAGTACTGAACAATGATGTTGCGAATTGATGTGTAGTTTGACCACATCCCACACAATTGTAGATAAACACAGCTAACTTTGGGTTTTCTGTGCGAGTTGGTTATATCCGTGACGCCTCAAAACGATACTCATAGTAGTTCAAGATACCCACATTCAAGACCCGTTTCGTTCTTGTTTGGACTTACTGCGTACAGAAAGTCTGATCTTGAATTTTATCAAGAAAGTTTCACGCTAGCGAGCCCAAACTGTTATCCGTTCGACCACCATTCTTGTAAGCGCCACTCGTAGGGGGTGGATTTACATACAGCTGTTGACTAGGACACATCTGTAAGATGAGCGACAAAGGGATTCCGAATCAGCTGTTGCACGAGTAACTGAAAGTAGGTAAGCGAATTCCCAGTAGCCGGAAGTTGTGACGCCAAGATGTCATCCAAGTAAGTCTT
Organism: Paragonimus heterotremus; assembly: GCA_013368495.1. Taxonomy (NCBI): domain Eukaryota; kingdom Metazoa; phylum Platyhelminthes; class Trematoda; order Plagiorchiida; family Troglotrematidae; genus Paragonimus; species Paragonimus heterotremus. The sequence continues at coordinate 140,306 of LUCH01000505.1, forward strand.
TTGTGTCATAATATCGATTTCAGATCTTGGAAGAACTTGGCCTTAGACTGGACCGTGTGAAGGAATACGGTCTGAATGGGCTTCCGAAGGTTCACTGAACAACAATAGCGCTGCCATGAACCGAAGCGCGCGGTACACAAAGGAACTATATAGGTGTCGTACATCATAGTGACGTGACCAAATGGCGTTGCGATGACTGCGGACGCGGATGCACCGGTCGTCTCTGATTGTTAAATCACCAACGTACCCATAGAACGTTATCGACGAAGACACGACGTGTACCTTAGGCTCAAATGTGTTGTGTCAGTTATACATACTTTTTCTGTCATATCAACCAATTACCGTCATTCTTTAGCAACTCACCTGCCCTTCTTTTTCAAAAGCTGAATCGCAACGGCTTTATATCTTTTTCACCAATGAAACAGAGAAACGACTGAATTCTTGTTGTGTGATATTTCGTGTACTTTGTTCTGTCCAGTGGCGAATTCACAGGACGTCACTACTGAGCTGAGTGTAGATGGGTTACAAAACACTTTTTCCACTTTAAAGTGTCTCGATGTCACTTTCGCGCGGCTCGTGATCACTGTAAGACGCCCATGGGGTTGCCCTGGATTCCAACGGCGAACGCGGTCGTACGGTCATTGCGTATGGAGGCAGACTGACAGACACAGAGATTGGCTGGCTCTTACGGAGAGGGTGGATACAGATCCACCTAGTGCAGGTGTAAAGGGAGCTAGCTCAACCGGACAGTTGCCGGGTTGGCTGGGGCGCAGGCTAACGCTCTCGCGGTAAACACTGGGCCCGTGTGTGTGGGCATATATCATAGGAGGCACACAGACAACATTTCTGGCCAATCGGTCGTTTGTCTGCGGATATATGAGCGAGGTACTCAGATTGGCATGGGTTTCAGTCGTCGTCGTCCGAACTGCCGGATAAGTCGGGCAAGCCCTGTCTCGGATGCTAGGGCGATAGGCCTTCGAGTTACAGTCCAACAGTTGCCATGACAATTGAAGGCAGGGTTCAGACAGTCAGAGCAATCGATCGATCCTGGTCTCCAGGCCTGGGCCAACTAAATGTCCGGAGTAGGTGACAAACCTTTGCGAATTCACTCTGGCTTTCGGTGATCTGGGCATGACTGGGCGCGGCAAACGGCCTCACGTGAGTGACGTAGAGGTGTGCTGGCTACTGTGCCAACGGAACGGTGCGACTAAAGTTAGACTAACAATCAATCGCACCCCGGCTCTACGGCTGACCGAGGTAAGCGTGAACACTAGAAGTAGTTAACTAAGGAAATGTATCAGCCAGTTGGTTGTAATGAGCCGGCCACCTACAGAATGCGTACCGCTTACCCGCTTCGTTTCACAATCCAGGGTAGACAAGCTAACTGTGGTGATCAGGTCTCTAGCTAGTCACTGTGGTTTTGTTAGGTACACCAATTCGGTAGGCGTTCCTTCCCGATATGCCATGAGATCGTCGTGGACACTCATGTTGATTACGGTGATCATGATTCATGTGAAAGTAATGTTTTTTATAGTAAACAAACTGACACACTGCACACTGTTTGCGAAGAACGTAAATTGAGTCCAGCTAATTTCCGGCTAATATAACAGCATACAACGAATCGTTTATGGGCATGGACGAACTATGTACCAGAGAGCTTTCCAAACTTAGTGTGGGCACTCAAATTAGTTGGTCGTTATCTACTTCAAACATGACGACGTGATAATCTCTGAAGATCTTGAGAAAACTAGTGAGATGATGTTTCTGAATAACCTATGTGCAATGAAAATGTCCACTTCTTGGAATATGAATCCACCTCAGTTCAGTTGAAGCTCATACCAATAGAATCCAACCAGTTAGACTTGAGTGTTTGTCTGGTTTTGTCTTCGGTTTGGTTAAAAGTCACAGTTTTGTCACCTGTGATGAACGGAATCCAACACGTATTAGCCAACTTGAGAACAAAGGTTAGGGAAAAAAATTATGACTTGTTCTACGTGTGGTCGACAGGAATTGGCAAGACCACTACAGTTCGACTTGTTTCATGTCAGAGGTTAGCTAGTGAAGCATGAAACAGACCGGGGGGGCGCAACAAACATCATGTCTGTTCGAATTGGTCCAGTTCGTCAGCCTGATTTTACAGCTACTGGACTCAGATCGGTGTTACGCTACAGAAGATGGGCATCAAATGTCGCTCACACACGCGCAGGCCAGAAGAGACCTAGTTGCCCGTTGTTGACATTGCGATGCTGAACAGTCAAGGGTCAGTTGAAATCAAGCGGAAAAGACAGATCGAATCGAGGTGAATAGGACAATGACACGAAAGGCCTATTCACAACATTGACTAATGTATCACAGAACCTTCATAACAGGTCATACATTGCATACCTGTGATAATTGCCATCGGTGGAAGTCAATGTTCCGTACTTTTCTTTGCTTGTTGCTCATTCTTAGTCAGGTTCTTCACGGTTGTCTTCGACACTACTGACGAGCCCTAATGAGAGCGAAACGCGAGTCTAGTGCTTCTTCTCGAAAGAAGCTGGCTGGAAAGTCTATTTGAATGCGAGGGGTGCGATCAAATGTGAGTGATGTTCAACTTGAAACCAACTAAAGTCGTTGATCGGACAACATTCTGGTTCAACTTTTGGTGCCAATCAAAGATTGTAACATTTAGGCTGTGAGCCCTGTGCATACAGGATAAAACGGATAGTTCCGATACAGTACAACAATGTTGTAATCTGTCTTTGGACAGAGGTGACACAGTGTTAGTGTTCATGTTACCAATCCTTTTAGGTGTGTTCGTGTTCCAATCATCAACTATCGTATTCTTCGACATCGGATCAAGGATTAAATTAGGGTGCTTAAAAGACTGGCCAGGAAACTTGTCTATTACTAACTAAGTGTGAGTAATCGCTTTGGATAGTGATCTACAACAGGTTGGTGATAATTCAATTTGAAAGCCGATGACACTAAGTCACAACCTACACATCCAGATAAGTTTTTCGACTAGCGCAGTAGACTAAGGTTTCACCGTTTTTGGAGCTCTTCCTGGCCGAAATTTGAACTCCGGCCCTCGTGCTTGTTGGACTGTCGTGTTAAACACAAAGTCAGTAACCTCACAGTAGATATGGCCGAATAATCATACCCGAAGGCTCAGCCACAATCGTTTATGAATAGCGTTCAACTTGCCCGATCATGGGTGATGAACTAGCTCGCCTTATGCTACAGATTAGAACTGTATAATCGGGTCGTTTATTCCCTGTAAAACCGTTCCAAATGCAGATACGTCAGCTGACTATAGATGTCAGCTATCGGTCACGTGGACTAATGAAGAACTCTAGCGGTTGCTTCATATGAATCAACAACCCCCTAACACGACTGGTTGAGTTACGAGGACGTTAATCTAACCGCAGTGTTTATCGAAAAAAATAAGTCACTTGCAAAGATCGAATGACCTTTCTCTGATTTGTAGCAAATCCATTATACGTGACTCTGTGTTAGGTGTCACTATATAGCAGTTTATTTGTGACAGCTTACTTCGTACATTAAAAATCAGCCGCCAAAATGTGTAGTACATTGTCAGTTTTCATCAAGCGCATCGACATATTTACCGAACTGAAAGGTCAGACCGATATTGAACGATTTATGATGTGCTAAATGTAGTCAGAAATTAAAACGTGAGTGTAGTTTGTGTCATAAATTATTCACTTAATCATGCCTTGTAGGATTGAAAAGTAAGTTCTACGATAATCTCCCCTTCATGTGCATTTATACCCTGGTGTTCGTGTGGCTCCATTTATACAGCTGATTAACCAGCTCGTACGGCCCCTAACACCCAGACAAGTAACAAACGTATACACACACAGACGACACCAACCTAAGGGAATAAGGTCGACATGCGTCTGCATCTAAAAACCTCTTAATACCACTGAACTCATCAGTCATAACTGCAGATACCGCCAGGTCTGACACGTGCAAAGGGAGGGTGTTATTAGTGTTGATACGATGGACTGACCACAGTCTCGACAAACTGCACCATAAATATAAACTTCGGGGATCGCATTCGTACGCTACCTAATCTGACTGACTATCAATCCATGGTCTGGGAAGGGGTGACCATGATTCATGCCAAATTTGATGGTTTGTCTAAGCATTCACCACCGTGTCAACTACTTAAACCACAGCACTGAATTGTACGACCTGAATAACAAACACACATCGCCTATGCCACTAGGGTCGAGGTGTACACCGCTCATCTTCGACACCTGTGTGTACAGGTGAGGAGCACATAGTGTGTTGCTCGCAGATAATTCTCTCATCCGCACCAGAGTTGTTTGGTTTACACAGGTTCTACTGCGTGGTTGAATCCAATGATCAGCCTAAACAGTATATCACGTAATGGACACAACCCACACTTGATTACAGCTTTCGCAATCAGTTAAGACTTTCGGTTAGCCTAATTTGATGGGGGAGCACTAGATCCAAGTTACGCTCTTGTTAGAGCCCATCAGTAGTGAATATGCATGTGTGGATCGGAATTTGAACTATAATCCTCGTGGGGGTGCCAGATGATGAGCTCTAATGAGAACGAAATTCGAGTCTACTGCATTCTTCTCGAAGTAGGCTAGCAGAAAGGCTTAGTTGAATGTCAACACTGCCATCAAATGTTGGTGGTGTTCAATTTGTAGTGATCTAAATCCTCGAATATCTGTGAAAGCCTTATTACTCATAAAGTGTATTGGAAAC
>LUCH01000505.1:150924-167472 GCA_013368495.1 Paragonimus heterotremus
TTGATGGCAGTGTTGACATTCAACTAAGCCTTTCTGCTAGCCTACTTCGAGAAGAATGCAGTAGACTCGAATTTCGTTCTCATTAGAGCTTCATAATATGTAGTGATGCATACATTGGAGTGTGGGTGAATTCGCGCTACCTATGATTGTCATCCTCGCATATGGCCCATGCGCATTCTTCTCTTCATCCAACTGACCTGTTTTCTGAAATGTTTCATCGCGTTGGCTACTTCCCCTGTGCTGGAAGTTACCTTGTTCACCACATCATAATGCTTGATTATACCATCATTTTTTTCTCAATGCGAAGGCAGTTAGCTACAGGAATTTTAAGAAGGTCCCTTTTTTGTGAACATGCGCTTCACCCCAAACGGAGTTATTCAGCTAGTTTTTCGATGTTTGGGCCATGTACTCTGTTGACCTGGTTGGACGTACATCTTAACCATCGGAAGCTCGAGTTAAACGTGCAGACCACTTACTCAAAGTGCAATGCGACTGAATTCGTTCTCACGGCGACACAGGCAATCGTAGAGCATTATACTGTACTTTTGTGGGTAGGATGTGGCAGCGTGGGATTCCGGAAACAAACAGACTGAATTTCGGACATAAAAGGACATGAGATTCTTCTGTACTTTTCCGTACAAGAGTGCAATGGTTGACTGTCCAACTAGTAAGCCATTGACACGATTGAGCTTCAAAACAGACTGTAGAGAACCGTTGTTTATTTATACGAATTGCTCAATGAACTATTTGACCGGAGGCGTTTAAAGGTCAGGTGGGGAAACACACAACCTTCTATTACGAATTAGCTGTTGATCGCATACCTGTGAATAAGGTTGAAGAAACAAAAATATTTGCCTCCAGTCGTGATCCTGTTTTAGCAATGAGCAAACAAAACATACAGATAAGCGTCGTAACTCTGATGAGGACACCGTAGCAACCCAAGTGTGGAAGCGTCTTACAACGGAAGCTGTATTTTTCATTCGAACAAATTGTTTTTGCGTTATCTAGACTTAACTGTAAGTTCATTCACTCAAACATTAGCAACTAAACGAAGGTGTTTGAAAGCATCTGAGGTGAAACTATAGCCAGTGCCCGAATCGGAACACCATCCGATTTGTTTGTTATCTGCTATGGAAGATCTCACAGCTTAGCTTATTTTATGACAAGTCAGTAATAACTTTGAAGGTTGGTCCTAATGAAACAAATGCAATATTTATCATTGCCCTAATATGACGTCTATAGACGTCATCTACTTTAGGATACTTAGAAATCATTTGAATATCTCACTATTGTGTCCCATTCGCAGTTTACCATGTTCCAATATGCTCTGTGCTGTCATTTCATTTTCACAGTGCAATACAAACTGAACCGATCGTATTGTACCCAATGTGACAGATAACGAAGACGAAGATATCACACAAGAATCCCAGCACTTTTCGAAGGCATACACTGTCATGTTAACTAACCCAGCCAGTTGAGTGATTGTTAACTGTTCATCAGTGAAGAATGACTGTGTTCGTCAAAACAGATACGATTGAGCTCTGGTTGGATCACATTTCTCAATACTGTCAGTTGGTATTCGTTAATTCAGCTGAGTTTGGTGGCCAACAAGTAAGTGATCCAAATATGGTGTCTCCGTTTCCACTATTTCCTCCACTGCACCAGCCTGATGAGCTTGGTTTGAATCATTTTACGGATAATGCACAGTGCCAACCAAACCCTTTCTGGTATCTTAGACCGACATTGAGAAGTGGAGCCGATTTTACAGGTAGACGTGAAAGTGCTACCAGAACATCTTCAAAATACTCCATCTGTAATCATTTGACATTCCTCTACTGAAATGAATGAGGAAGACATATGTAATATGCTTGCAACACGAAAGAGTACCGAAGCTCAACTTCGTATCATTGCAAAGATATGCACTCTTGACGAACGTTAACAAAACTGGAACCCGAATCTAGTGTCATCTTTATGGAGCTGACTGAATTATGTTCCCAACACGTTATCGCTGTGTTTGCAAGTCAGAATTCTTGTTCTGTACTGGTTCGGTAGGCATAGGTCCTTGAATTGAGAAAGTCGCTTCTGTTTCCAAACACAACAGTTTGATTAGTTTAACCTAAGTTTACATCCACAGTGAACTACGTCAACCCAGACAAACGGGTGATATAAATTCAAAATGACAATTTAACATACTCTCTTGAATCAGCTAAGTGATCCTGCGGCCAGTATCTGCCTACATCTGGACTTCCGTGATTTACCTGCTGATGTGTTTCAACTCGACTATGTTCACTGCACTTCATAACCCTAATGCAATGAGGGCTATCCAAATTTGCTGCCAGAAGCACTGTGTTGCACCATAATCTAACCATAACATATTCGTAGAAGACATGACGATCAACAGGACTTCAGTTCCGTTTACATTCATTAGGTACACGCTAGCATTCCATTAGGTAGAATATCTATCCATTTCATTCATTCAGTCGTCTGAAGAGCGATTTCACACTGAACACTAATGATTGCCCCTATCGAATCAGTAACATTCCGCATGGTAGAAAATGAGTTCCTCAGTCCTACTTCACTGACACGATTCCTTGCCTTTTCGTGAAGAACGAGAATGTTGAGCGATGATTTCTTGCTCTCATCAGTCTTTGTAGAAAAGTTACTAGAAAAGCTAGTAACTGTCTAAGTCTTTGTCGTGCTGTGTCCAGATCCGGCTACACGCAGCCTATAGTTTAAAAGACATTGTCACACCTTTTCATTAACTTACAAGTCGTCAGCCGCTGGACACGTACAGGTCAAACATTCCGTGCCACAGTCATTGTCAGACCGTAACCAGTTGACAGGTCTGAACGATGTACCAAGTCCGAAAACCGCATTAAAACGGGAATGTTTTCGTCACGTTTTCGAGAGCATAGTGAAAAAAGTTGTCAGTGAGTTGAAAGTGAATAATCACCTGTGCGAACACAATGTAAACGCATCTATGTCCATCAGAAATCTACATTGAATACATAAAGCGCACCTATTCGAGAGAATCATTGACACTCAACAGATTCCGTGGCTAACGTCGTTATGACCTAAAGAAACGAGAAACTGCTTACACTCAATCCGTATTCATCCAATCGAATCAGCTTATACAACATGAGCTCGTGTACGACTGTCTTTTTTGTTTAAAAAAAGTTGCAATCATGTATATATATTTGAGGCAATATGAACTCTGTCAAATCTGTGGTTTTAGTCTGTACAAGGATGGGGTTGGGTGGGACTGGGTTGAACTGACAATGGCAGGGCCTATGATATCAGAGGTATGGTCGCCAGACTGAGGGTGACATGCTCACTTCCGGTCTCACTACTTTGAAAGCCGAGACATGGGATGCAGACAGGTTTGTCTCGGTAGTTAGCTCCTTGGATTGTTGCTGTTGTTGTTGTTTCTGCTGCTGCTGCTGCTGGTTAATATCTCTCATTGCCAAAGGTCTCCTCAGCATGGGATGTTGATGTCTCGGCTTGAACGGACGAGGTCGACCATCCATCGTGTGTCGGCACGACGTTAACAACCCATCGGGATCTGTATTTCCGTTTTCCAAAGGACTAAGGGATAGACAAATGGGCTGACCTGGGCGAATTCCAACTGACCGGTCAGACAAACTGTCCCGGAAACTGTGAACCCCACTGTCGGACGAAACCCATGACGCGTATGTTGAGTGCCAACTGGGGTTGGAACCGCCACACGGGATGGACTGGCATGAGGATAAGTTAGGAGGGTTTCGGTGTGAACCCGTCTTTAGCATAACATCAGGTGGGATGAATAACTGATTTTCTTGATCAATCAGGCTAGCGGGTGGGCTCAGTCTTTCGGATGCTGGGTTGTTGACCGAGTCGTCTGAGTAGACACTACTCTGTGTGTTCTCATCCACTGACAGACTGGTTCCCGGTCTTGAATCAGGTATTTGTGATCGCAGTTGACGTAACCGTGCTTGGATTTCTGTGGAAAAAACAAAATAATCAAACCAACCTCAAGGTCATATTAACTGATCTATTTATACAAGATATTCTAATTCGAAATTGAAACACCTAGGATCAAGTGTATGAACGACTACACACAGCCACCTATTAAAACATTTCAAATTCGCTACAAATAAGCATGCCATTGCTCGGATTAAACTGAAAATGCGAGCTTTCCGATCCTTCTAATCATTAAATTACGTGCTCAAATGGCCATGACGTTATAGACAAAGATTCCGTACTACATTTAGGTTCACTCGTAAAAATATCCATTGTTACCGCTGCCCGACAAACCATAGTATATTGAGCATCAGTCTTATGTTCACATAACAGCACAGAGCTTTAGTGTTTAGGTCCAGCTTTGAATTTCCACTGAGACTTTCTGAACATCGACCACACACACGCTTGTGAGAAAAACGATCTAAGGGATTTGGTTGACGACAACTGCGATGACGCGTATGATAGTAACCGTATGATAATGGACAGTTGAATGTGACTTACCGGGTTCATCACGGGCGATTTTTGCAATTCCCTCAAAAACCTTGTAACAAGTATTCAAAATATCTGCCTTCTCCACCTTCTGCTGAGCGTGTGGCTGTAATGGAAACGGGGAGACAGGTTTTAGAAAATTGACCACGTTTAGCTAGGCACAACAAAGATAAAACGCTTGTATATATCAATTCTAATCAAAATCAGCCTTCTGGCTATGTGCCAAATCCCAGATCCCAACTGTAGTCCCATGCCTACCACCCGGAGTTGTCCGCCCGTTCCTTCTAATACGGTACGTGTCACTGTGATCGTTAAAACTATCGTCCGTAGAGTGTGAGGGTGCATGGGGAACTAGAACAGCGTGAGCCTAGTAACCGTGTGCGCGTGCTAGAGGATGAACCGCACGCGCGTCTAAAACGAATTGTAATGACAGCACAACATAAATTCAACCCGTTTCTTCGTCTTCCTGATCAACCCAGCGGGTGTAGCTAGACTAGAGCATACCAACACGACAGAAGACAAAACAGTCAGTCGGCATTCTGCTAACTACCAGCAACCACACAGCAGCAATGATGTAGACAGTGAGACGACCAAAATAAAAACACAACCCGAAAATGGTTCGGTCAGCCGGTGCGATCGAGTGGAGACTGGTTGCCATGCGACTGGCAAGGTGCATTGGGTGTTGGTGCACTTGTATGTGGAACTTGCGGACAACCCACTGCAGAGCTGGTTTGGACTAGAAACCATCGTCTCTCATTGCAGACAACGAAACTGCCCGCAGCAGTCACGTGACATCGTCATCGAACACCATCAGGTCACTAGAATCGTGACAGAAGTCTCGTCAGGCGCCGATGGCAGACAACTTACGCTGAGACTAACGAGATGTTAGGAGTTCAGTAAACTAAAACAAATTGCTGAAATTGATCAACTGCTTACAACATTTCGTTGCCCAACTTCTAGTTGTCCCAGAAAGTTTATTTATAATCGACATTAACGAATCACAAGATTGATGGACTCTAGTAAACCTCGGAAATACACTCACATCCAGGCCAATTATATCCATGGCTAAACTGTGTAGAGCGTTCATCTTGTCCGAGATGCTGGCCCGACGTCGACGTTCCATGTTTTGTTTCTTCAACTAGAAACGGTGAGGAAATAACAGGGAATGGTCAAGTAGAGAATACATACATGGAGTAGCACCTCACGACATTGCATGATGTATGTTGGCATAACTGATAGATTAATCGTAACAACCAGAGTTCATCGAGCGAAGAGAACTCTGAACTGTTGATACAAGGAGACAGACAGCGGTAGGATCTGCCTTACAATAAAGCACAACCCAAATCGGTTGCCACAAAAGTTAACTACTGGATTGAAGGTGATATAGGGTAATTTATTTGTGCTAAAATGCTGTCAATGATGCATCGGTAATCGCAGTCGCATCATGTGAGGCGCCTGCCGGAGTTCTATTTTCGGTCGTAAGAAACATGTGCGCTAACACTGAGCTTTTACAACAGCAAAACTAAAAATGAATGCTTCTTCTCAAGAGGGCTGGTTAGAGTTCTACGCGAATGCGAAAGCTGCTATCAGACGACAATGACGCTTAACGGATATCAACCAAATCCCTGATCGAATACAAATAATGGACTGTTGAGTTGTCAAAGTGATTGACACGATTAGGCCATCAGGTTCACTTATTATTTAGCCGAAAAACACAAAACTACTCGATGTAATGTATAAGTTTATAAATTTGCCTCATGAGTTAGAGGTAACTGTAAAAGTGGACTTACTCGACGCGTCTGTTCACGTTGCTCTGGTGGTACGGCTGACCGTCGACCTCGGCGTGGTTTACTGGTCGGAACCGTGGTGATCGGAGGTGAAACTGTGTGTACTCCAGGAATTGTGCTAAGTATGGGTAGATTCACGGTTGTATGCATCGCCATTTGAGAGTAAACAGGACGAAATGTGCATGCTGGCAACGAAGTATTGTAAATCGACAGTACCGGCGGTACATCGGCCATCGTGCAAATCGAAGCGTGTGCCGCACGTGTTGCCGTTTCCGCATTATATCAGACCGGCCACGGAGTGCGGCACGAGGTATGGAAATCACGGACCAATAGTAGGTAAGGCTCGTGGCAAGCCAATCGCCTTCCAGATATTTCGACACCACACGCGCGTGGGTGGTTGACCAATGGAATACCGCAACGTTAGCGAAATGTGATAGTCGTGCCATGAAAACATGGGGTGTGAAACACAGCATACAATTTGACAGGAAAAAGGACGGCAGACTCGTCTCCACTCCCTCACCCCTGCCTTGGCGTATCACCTACGGGAATCATGCTACCCAATGGTGTTTTGCAGTTAAAACGGTCCCTATTTTTACGTGGGCTATGCGATATCTTAGTTAAAGCCGCATTGTTGAGCCATAAATGTGACTCCGTTCCTGACAATGACAATCACTTCAATAGCTCCTAAGGGAACACAATAAAGCTTCGAGCATTTGATACTGGAGTGGGGGCGGTTATTTTCTTTGGCATCAAAATGCTCAAGCAGTCACTTTAACCAGATCCATTTTTAAACTTACATAGCCTGTCTAAGCCACACACTTTAGTGAGACCAACGTTATTTCCAATTTTGTTTAAAATGGGTCAATAAGTTCACGCATCACGACGTGCTGCATATACTTACCACACAGGATGGCCAAGTCGTATTTTTGCTTACTTCGATTTTGCTTGGCTGTAAGGTCGAATTGTTCTCGCATAGAAAATGAATCAATCGCTGCCTAGACGTGAGAGATAAAACAATGTGATTCACTCCAAGTTTCAACACCACGATTTATTGCGCACTCGCCGTGGTTGGACATACGGTCAGTTTCCAGACTCATACAGTTTACGAGGTTCGAGTTTAGGGTGCATAACTGCATTCTTGCACCCATAATCGGAAGGGCTATTTGGATTTTCCAGCAAACTGCATCCATGCGACTCAGGTCCCAAGAAAGAAACGAACTTCGGGTTACCATATCAGCTGCCACCAGACAATATACGAAACTGTGGATTTATTATCGGTAGCAAATCAGGTATTGCATGAAAGAGAGAGAGAGAGTGAACTTTATGCAACCAACCAGCTGTGGTCTTGCACCATTTCAAGGGCTTTTCCAACGTAAATGAACGATAAACTCAACAAATCCATTGTGCATATGGCGCCCATAAACAAGAAGACGAACTGACCATTTTACGATTAAGACATGCATTTTCGAGGCATGATAAAAGAAAATTCCGGAATTTTTCCCTGACCCTAGGAAACAGGGGCAAACAGGAACATTGGAACATCACGTTAGTACTTTCTACCACCATTCGCGAGAATTTCCATCTGTTATATCTTATCCAATTAGAATGTGTAAATCGACAACTGTTTTGTCTACGTTGGATCGAAGACGACCTACAGAAGAGAAACATGCGCAGAATTGATTTTGTTGACAACATATTCGAAATGTACACTGAAACCTGTTTTCATGTGAACAGCAACGACAGTTTGCGATGACTTACTGGACACAGTCAGCTTGAGTGTTTAGGTGTGATACGTCAAACTTTGAGAATATTTCTTTGCTTGTGAAGGAAATCATGATGTATTTCCCCTAAAGGAATTGACTGAACTATATTGATCAACCCTTGTACGTTCAATATATGATAGAATAACATCATCCAGTGTCTTGACTAAAACGAGAAAAAGTGTCAGATACAAGGAATCCATAACAGGATCAACTTCTTAGTATGTTCTTGTAGATCCTATTACTGGTAATCAGTGATGAGGATGTGCGTCAGGTTGTGAACTCTACCATGTATGTGAATATTTTACTGTAAACAGACACCTTGTTTACTTTGTTTGTTGATGTTGAACTCGTAGTTGGTTCCTAACATAAGAGTAGTACCGTGGTCTCTTCGGCATGTTTGTAATAAGTTCAAACTTTATTTCTGCTAGATATAATTGATTTTGCTTTAAAACTCAGTTGTTATTTAATATCCCGAATTGCATTCAACCGCCAAAGCAACATCAACGATTTGAATGTAATCCTATCGTTATTTATATGCACAAACATTAGTGCAGGAAATTGATCAATCTGTATGTCAAGTACGTTTATATCAGTAGATTCACACTTCGATATAGTGATGGCAAACTATTCGTTTTATAGCTGTCAGTAAGGTTATATATCTGCTATGAAATCTCCATTTTGTATAGTTCGTCGCAGTCACTGAATGATTTCCCCATGTAGCTCATCAGCTGTAAGAAGCAGGTGCCCTCAACTGAGTGTTTTGAAATATACGGTGCGTTATAACATCATTTACTAAAAAGTCACTATTTTGAGATAGTTCCGTTGTGAAAAGGTGATGAATGAATCTAAAGATGACGTGCATTAGTGATTGGTCATTCTCGGAGTAATTTTTCGGATCGTTTTTGTGTGTGAGAATGACAGACAGTGCATGTGATAATGAGGATGTTTACAATGACCCAACTGTCCACCGTTGATCGTTCGTTTGTGAATATGAATGCGCTGTGTGTATCACCGGATGAGACAGGAGTGACCTAATTTAACTGTATGTTTGTCTAAACAATTCCAACATCAATCGTAGATGTATAGTAGGTACGGATACGCCCCATAGTTGAATGGACCTTGTCTGCCTCAAGACCCACTTATAGCGACCGCGATCATGCGTCAGATTTCAAGCTGATGATGTCGAACTCCTTCAGCGCGCGCTTCCTCTCGAGCCACATGGAGAACAGTTTCTTCCTTGTTTTGATGCAGCTTACAGAGACAGAAAATCGGATATTCGAACCCTATCCTAGTTTTCAATACTATAAACTTAGGTGTAATGTTGGTCGCATATATGTGCACTTTCGTCTGGATTTGACTCATCAACTGGCAAAGCTGAGAGAGTATCCAGCCGTATGGAACCTGTAGATGTTCGTGACTGCAAGTCGCGTAACTAAACGCCACAGTACTTAATTGACCTCACACAGATAGTGCATTCAAACCAGAAATAGAAATGGAGCTAGGTGAATTATTGTGTTTCGTAGTTCAATCCCTGTTCTCTTCTGATACAGAGCGAAATCTAAGAGTTAGTCATCCATGACCCGCGGACCAAATAAAGCCTGCAGTCCGAATATAAGATGATGTTTAGCAGTACGTATATGTGTGATCAACTGTTCGCTAGTTACGAAATCGGATGACTGATGGCTATTCAGATAAGGTTCTACACATGACCCCACTCAACTTGTCTCTAACACTGTGAGGCGTTTATCTCATAGAACGGCATCAGATATCACACCGAATTGTTTTTCCCATGAACTCCGGAAGCAAATGCCAGTTCCAAATTTTGCATATTACAGTATTACGATAAATATTACTAACTGCATCCAGTAACCATAAATGAATGTGGTCGTTATTCATTTGTTGATATGACACATGGACCCTTTCCAGAAAACGAGTAGCAACACGTGAACTAATCGTTAAGTCTAGAGTAGCCTTTTTGTTTAAAACGGCTCAAAAATGATCACTTCTAATGTACTAAACTGACATCCTATATAGTGCATAGTAATGTCGTAATCGAGTTTATCATACGTAATGCTTATGATTCAATCCCAGTTTGACATGATGCCAGTCCGAAGGCTGGTTGTTCAGTTTGTCAATGCATCTGTGTATAGCTTACAACCGTCAGTAAACAGTACTCCATATCACTATATTGTTGGTTACGTATGATCGAGTATACGTAAATAGTACAACGCGAAACATCATTGTACACACCCAAGAGTCGTAAACCACTTCCCGGCAACCAATGGACATGAAATATGTATCAAACCATGTAAACTTAACAGTGATCATCTATTGACTGAAAGTCGTAAGAGTTATTAATATCATAACACAAGTGGTTAGCATGTCTCTTAGGTTCGCTAGTCCACCTGCAGGAAAATTGTAAACTTTACAAACGTAGTATTTTGAGCCAAGATCTTGCCGCGTTTGTTTCGCTCAACCATGACTGCTGAAATTTTAGATTGTTGATTTCACATGCAGCCTTTGGGGGAACACTGATTCGGTGTGAAGTCATGCTCTCACCTTGTCCCTCTCTTAAACCGTAAAACATGCTCGTTTTTCACTGATAGATTGTGTAATAATGCAACCTGATGTAGTTCAAACTGCCGCATTCTCACAAAGCGCTTGTGTGGATGTGTTCACCCTGGACCTAATTTCAACCACGTACTACATTACGGCTTCGCGTTTTGGAAATCGTCTCAGTTGATCTCTCACGTTGTCTGTTTTACCACGGACTAACTTACAAAACGCACATAAGTTCGTAACGTGTGTTTAAACTGGTTTTTGCAGTATTGTGGCTCGTCTACTAGCTGTCACACCTTGATTTTTGCTGTTCTGGTCAGAAGTAGGCTGAGACAGACAGCCCGAAAAGAATACGCCATATGGTGATAGACTGGAAAGCTTTCTATCAATCGCGTGGCTTGACACTATTGCAACAAGAAATATGCAACATGACTCAATTAAAGTATTATGGGCGGAAAAGAGCAGGCGAGAACTTGTGAATTCATGACCGCGTTAGTATACAGTGAGTGTTCCTCAGCCAGGCACACAATTCACGCATCGGTAGCTCACGCCTGTTTCAACCAAAAGGGGAACGTTCCTCTCAAATGGATTTCGTACTTAGTTGAATTAGTCGGGCATACATAAGAAAAGATCAGTTTTAAACTCTACGACCGTTGTATTACAAGTAAAAGCGCTTTTTCGCTGATTTATCTGTGCCATGAACGCTAAATAAACTTGGGCAAGCTAACCCTAGAATGCAAGCAAGCGGAGATGCATACACGGCTGTTACACAGTGCTACCCATGATGAGACTGTCGTATTGGAAAACTACGAGGAACTGTTTCATGTTGTTCATTCTCAAGCTGACACTGTTGTATGACAGACGTTACCTTTCTTTGACTTCGTCAGATGTTAGTTATCAAAGTCGGGATTCGAAGTAATGAACCTCATGTTACTGGCTGAAGCACTCATCCTTGAGACCACCACCTCTATTGGTGTCTCTTGCAACAGATCGACTTAAACGTGTTCGTGTGTGACTTGCTCATATGCTGTTGGCCTGTTTGAATACAATCCAGCTTGCAAAGTATGGCGGCATAAGTAATGTGGGTTTACTAGCTAGAATTTCTCAGAAGAACACAATCGGTCTCGTGGTTGTTGCCACTTATCAGATATGCGTACCCAACCCAAGAGATTTTGCCAGATCGCGCTAACGACGGAGTCACCAGGTCTCGAAATAACAGATACATAATCGATGTTCTGTCATTCTTCCAACGACAGCTGTTATCCACAATCCAAGGAACAGTATCCGGAGTTACAAGTTAAGGTGAATCAATTCCAAGACAACTGTTATGTAAATAGCTGGGAATCACTGTCACAACCGATCTCCCCATAATAATGATACTTTCGCTGAAATCAGAAAGGTTTTCCCACCTTTCTTCAACTCCCTTCAAGGTCTATAAACAGCTGCCTAATCCCCCACTGGTTATACTCCTCTATGTTGTAATTTTCCACGGTCTTCTAATGGACTCTGTTAGGTTCATGAACGGATCCATAGAATCACTGATCAGTCGCAGTGAAATTACACATATACGGTTTAGCAACGACGACTGAATACAATTTGAAAAAATCTAAGCAGTTAGTTGATATATCCTTTAAGGACTAAAAAAATCATCATATATTCCGGGACCTATCTTAATTTTCAGCCACCCTCGTGACAAGATCTACACACACTCTCGTAAGCTCGCACATAAGCGTGTGGTTTCTCCTTCAGTCAGAATTTCTGTCAGGTTGTTTCTCCCTCATGAAATTCAATATCTTGTGGTTCCACTTCTCTTCAACTGTTGTATTTCAATTAAATGTTACATAATTATTGATGAAGATATAGTGGTTTTGATACCGGAATACTTCCTTATGCACGAAATCATTTACAGGCACGACTTGTCCTGTAACCAATTCCAGTGTATCATTGGTTGACGAATCCAGGTGAGGATAAATCTGACAGTTAAGTATCGCAGTATGAGTAGACAATATAAAACATTCATAGTACAATATTCCAGGATTACTTGCTGTTTTCTGTTAAGTTTCTTTCAATCCTTCGATGTTTACATGGTAAACTTAGCCGACACTGATTTTTGTGCAGGTCGTTGATCCACCGGACAAACATTGTTGATGATGACCTTTTACGATATGCATAGTTCAACGGCATGACACCAGAAATGGCAACGGCAACAATGAAAACATCAAAATCAACATGCAAGCTACTTCGTTCCAGCTCGACTGCATCTGCTGAACGAGCGCCTGACGCGTGTTTGCGCAATCCACCTGCTGCTTTTTATGACAACTATCGTGCTGATTAGGAGACCTGTAAGTTGGTTGCTATGGTGTGTGTTACCAAAGTGGATGAGATCAATCAACTCTTGTTGGTTGAAGCATGTTTTCGTGTAGAGGGCATGACAACCATTCACGGTTGCGTGCGTGAAATAGATTACCCAGCTTGACTCGCTGGGAAATGATCGAATTCGTACGATAAACAGCTTCAGTGCGTAATACTGAGCTCCAATGGCTCTGTGTGATCCAAATAAAACATATAGTTAGTGTCCAAACGCGGCAAATGTTCTACCAGCTGAGCTACAAAGCCACACTAGAAGTTCGGAGATTTCATATTTGGACCTAGTTATCCATCTAACCAACTATGTGGTATGGAATCCACCTAATAATTCAGCCGGTGGACTGCCAAAACAAGATTTCTGGATTAATTCACGCTGGAATCCATCAACGCAACCAGGGTCCAGATTTCTCGCAATTGGGTCTCTTCTAAATTATCATATCTACCAAACAATGTATCGGTACCACAGTCTTAACGCTCATCGGTGTCTTTAATGGATTGCAACGTGAACTGATCGATGAATGCTGCTTGGGCAGCCAATCGACTGGATCATTTGGTGAATTCTATATGACAAAGTTGGTTGGGCGGGTAACCAAGTCCAAATGTGAAATTTCTGAGCTTCCGGTGTGGCTTCGTACCTCAGCTAGTAGACCATTTGCCGCGTTTGGGCACGTTATTTCTGTCGCTGGTTCGAATCCAGCCGAAGTCCAAATTCTTCACAATTGGGTCTCTTCTAAATATAGTTGGTGTGTACAGAACGCCAGTGATAAATCGCTATGGCTTCAAATGAGTTCACTGTCAAACTTAAATCATTTGTTTGGTCAACATTACTCAACAGTTATCTTCAGACCACAAAGCAACGCTCGATTTGAATGACAAAGTGTTACACACAGGTTGGATCTAAACAAGTAGAAATTTGTGAGTAGTTTTCTGCTTGAAAAATAGGTCACCATTATACGTGTTTCAACCCAACATATATGCATGTGAGTAATATAAGACATGCAACTTGGTCTCAGGTGTGCATATTGACAAAAAGGTGGAACTACTAGTTTTGCGCATTTTCCAACTCGTCCTAATGATGACTACATTACTATCACTAAGAGTCAAACGCTTTTTTTCATAGCTCAGCCTACTTCTTTTGAGCAGTCACCATATTGCATCAATATGCAAGAAAGGTGGGAAACGAAATATCATACATAAGGTAAGGTTACACCATGGTGTTGCTAACAATTAGTAGTGCTTTTTTGCTGGTGTGAATTGAACATCACTCACAACTGATTGCAACTGTTGTATTCTTGTTGATTTTAAGTAGGCTTCTTTCAGAAAGACACACGACACTCTTGTTAGAACCTATCAGTAGTGCACGTTTTTGTGTTGATAGGAAATGTCATGATTTGTACTTCCGAACCGTAAGCAAAACGGATATTGGAAAACACCTTGATTTTGTACGGATAGTGAATCGGTACCATGTGGTTAACTTTTCATGAAGCTATGATTAACCCTTTGGGTATACCGGTACTATTTATTCTATACAAACTCAATAAGTTGATTTGAATTTCTGCACCGCAGAACGAGCGTTTCCTTATCTTAATCATCAACTATTATTGTGAGGACTCATAGCTAGGAGGTAGTGTAAGGTGGTCTGGTATTCATACGATAATACAGTTCAATGATCTAAAGTATGCATGTCACCACCGTTGTGCGCTTATGGACCTAGTGACTGTACTTCCTTGCGATTGTAAGTAGTCACTGTATATCAGACACGTTATTTGCCTTTCTCACGAGCGTTACAGATGTCTTCCACTTACATTCTTATTTAGACTATCAGCCATAGCTTTACACCCATCTGTTGCCACGGTGCTAACAACCGTAGTCACCTTTGCGTAAACAATACTGGCGCACAAGAAACATGGAGAAGCATCAATAGTGTATAATCAGGCCAGAAGAATGTATTAGAAGACGTGGCAATGCTTGCAAATCGGTGCAAAACGCAACCAGAATCGCACAAGTGCGATCAACCGGAGCTCATAAATTGTGCTCACACTTGGTCTCAGTAGATTGCGTTTGTTCTCAATGGTCATAGATGAACAGTGACTATTCCGGTTGTGATTGTTTTTTCCTTAATGTAATCTTAACGTTTTCTTATCAATCAACCGGAATGAAATAAGCCAGATGGACACCCTTGATAAACGGTGGATAAACCACTTCCAATCCATCCACAAACTTTGTCTACGCACACAACCACTTCATAAACTTTGGTAACGTTCTTTCAAGTGGCACATCAGTCACCTAATCAACATCAAATTTACATTAACCTCACCATCACCATCATTCTTCAAACAGGTAAAGTGGGACACAGCAGGAGCATCTGGTCACTCACCGAAATACGTGCGATCACCAGGCTGTAGTCTGTCTTGGAACTTCATCCCATTGTCCAAATCACGGGATGAATTTTCCCAATGGCAGCAATGACAGTTAGTCCTGTGGTTACGTCACACTCTTGCTTGTTTGGTGTACTTGAATAAATTAGCTCCCTGAAGGGATAGCATGGTCGGACAATTAAATGACCACTCACAAGCGTGCCGTACTAACAGGCGAACGAATACAAACAAGTGCTTTCAAGGTCCTTGTGATGTAGTTTCTGTGGCACGCTTTTACAAGGCCCATCTTCCATGCGTAAGCGTGACTGAAGAAGTACGTTTAGTGTCTGGCTCATCGACTTGTACACAGC
The DNA here is from genome assembly GCA_013368495.1 of Paragonimus heterotremus. Lineage (NCBI taxonomy): Eukaryota > Metazoa > Platyhelminthes > Trematoda > Plagiorchiida > Troglotrematidae > Paragonimus > Paragonimus heterotremus. The sequence continues at coordinate 166,617 of LUCH01000505.1, forward strand.
TAACTGGGATGGGGTGGGGGAGCGAGGTTACTAAAGCTGTTAACTGAAAAGTTCAACTTAATGTGTGGGTCATCACCAGCTATGAATGGTGTTCAGTTTGTAATGGTACTGACGACCTGGATTTGGTCATGTAACCGGAGTTCGGAATCATTGAAAGCCTGTGGTTAAATGAACTACTCATTCATGACTATTCATTCTAGCTTAGTGTCGTCTAAATGTACTGTATGTTGCTAGGGCGTTTTTAGTTAGGCCATGTGATGTTGATGTTAAAACCTGAAATTCTTATTCGCTTCACCGTAAGCTGTCTTAGTAATGACAATTTGGTAGCACAAAATGTAAGCAAGTATCGAGGGCAACTTTAATCGCATCGGTACAAACCCAACGAAAGTGGCAAAGTAAATGTTCGATAATTCAAACTCTGTTAATTCGATTGCCAATTGAATAAGTGAAGAGAAATCAAGCAGGTTGGTTGAGTAATAAGTAGGTGGCAATAAAAAAAGGTATCTCAAATGGTTATGAGACCGTAGGACTAGAAGATGTTAACTCAACGCACTTCGTGAGTTGATCAAAGTGTTCCACGTGATAAGAATTACTGGTGAGTAGTAGGGGATTTGGTTTATTTCAAGTTGAACATCACCCACAATTGATCGCAGCTGTCGCATTCCCATAGACTTTGCAGTCGGCCCCTTTCGAAAAGCAGAAGCACAAGACTCGAGTTTCGCTCTCATTAGAGCTCGTCGGTAATGCATATCATCGAAATTGGTTGAGTGTTCACATATGATAATCCGATCGGGCCTAACGTGAGGTCAATGGCGCAGTGGTAAACACGGTTTCCTCGTGAACAGCATGTCCGTGG
>LUCH01000505.1:167572-217230 GCA_013368495.1 Paragonimus heterotremus
AGCATGTGCGTGATTCAAGTCCCGGCAGTGGCGATGATATGCACTACTGACGAGCCCTAATGATAAGAATTAGACAGACATTTGATAGTGTAGGGTAGGGGAAGATGAAAAATGTTTTCATGCAAATCCACAACAATAATTGAACGAATGATTTTCAGAATGATAATATTGATCTAAATCTACACGACTGCATCAGTAATGACGGGAAAACAGTACAGAAAGTAACGATCGTAAGTTTTTGCTGTTAAGATGTTCACGCAAATAATTAACCAATGAAACCACTTAAGGACATATCATTATGATGAACATAACTTCAAAATCAAACTTGCTAAACGTCCCTAGTCATTGCCAACATCTATAGAACCGCCAGCTTCAGTTTCCGCTCCCGGCTAGACGACCGAAGGCTGTAATTACTGTCCTTCTATCGCTGGTTACTGGTTTCCTCCTAACCAAGAAGAAGTATTCTTACAAATTACGTTTATGAGTAAGCAGTCGTCTTATATTCCAGTTGAAGGCGTGGCCAAGGCAAAATGTCCACGGGATGAGTGGTGTCCATCTAATTAGTGCGGTGCAAATAAAGTCGTATATATTAGCTAGCAAACATCTATCCCACCGATACAACGAGTAAAGCTAACCTGTCTCCTCTTCTGCTCTCCTTTATTTCCGGCTATCTTAGTAGTCACAAAGTTGTGACACGTGTATACTCACCATTTAAATAGTTCAGAACTCTCTGAATGCTTCCCATTTCCTGACATCTTCACAATCCTGCTTCAACCTGTACGGTCTGAGAGAAAGTTAGACCATGACTGGCGCATCGGACTATCAAAATGACATGTTAATTGAATTAATCTCTGGAAACGCCAGTCAAGCCTACTACAAATGTTATAAGTTAATTATTTTTTTAAAATTCAAGATGAAGTAGGCTCCAGCGTCATTGTGGAATTAAAGAATAGCAGAAAGTCGTGGATGGCAGGGTACGCTACATTAGAGAGAGGGAGAGAGAGTAGGTAGTTGAGTTTGATCCACACTTGTGCACACGAAACGACTGGTGTCAACATGATCAATAGGTTTGTGGTTTAGCGCCCAACGGTGATAAGTGGACCAGCATTACCACATTCATCTCCGTGTCCTAATTCTCACGTGACTGTCATTGTCGTCAGTATCGCATTAGTTGCCAATTTTGAAACAACTCTGGATGAATCTTCAACCAGTGGCCATAGCTACCGGAAGTGTAAAACGCGGATCAAATTGCCACCGTAATTCACACGTTTTTGATCAGATAGAAGGAGAATAGACTGGCAGTACGCCGTGATACAGCTATTGTAGGCTCACCGAGGTCGGTCGTTCTAAGCAAGGCCTACCCAAAGCCTGCATCCACCCTCACCCTCTACATCCCCTAGTAATGTTTACTCAAGTGTGAATAGGCGCTCGTGCGTCGTCACCGCACAAATGACCCTTTTTAATAAGATGCTGTTGCTGACCCAGTCCACAGTTCGTTTATCTAATTCGAGACAGTGTCTACGCCCTCAGCTCGTTGTGACGGTTCATCACCCCATTTGAGAGGGAATAGTGTGATCGGTAGGCTGCATGGATGGCGTGAAGTGCACTGAAGTGTATTAGCCTAAACGGCCAATCGTGTGTTAAAAAAAACAGTTAAGAGTCAGACGCCAGATGTGCGAATAAGATTTGGGCACAGGTGGGCTATTACAGTGATCATCTTGGTTGTTGGCCTGTTATTCAATGTCCATTCATTGAATTAGCCACACCTATGACCACTCGAAATTCGAAGCGGCGTGAAACGATGGGATTGTAAAACGGTTAATTGCTCCGCGAAGTGGCTACAAATCCTCAGTTTTTTTTCGGTCACCAACAAAATTGATCAACAGAAGTCTTTTTGACCCGCTGCTAGGCCATTGCTATTTTTACTTATATATTTAAACATGAATGTAATAGCTGTTTCAGATTGGTATTTAGAATACAGTATGAAATTAATTTGGGCGATTTACTCATCTTTTAACAAATATTGGATAGCGAGTTTAGCGAATAAAAATTTGGCACGTAACACGAAGAATTACTCATTACAATATTATTCAGACGTTCTAATTGAGAACAAAATTGATCCCTATCAGTTCTAGAAGAAACTCTGTGACATTACGTTGAGTCTGAGTACAAAGGATAGGCATAGTGTTTATCTCATACATATAACAATGCGGCATTTGTATATTCTTTTAGATCACATGTGGACTAATTAGGCCAAAATAGCAGAATTGCGTTCCTATAATGAGCACGCACGAGAATAACGAATTTATGGTCGTGACAGTTTACTTCTATCCAGCCGAGCGAGCCTAGCCAAGAACGAGATCAACATGCGTATTCATAAATATGAATACTTTATGAGTGAACAACCAAACTCAAAAATACTAGTTAAAAGCAGAGGAAGTGAGTTAGTTGTAATCAGTGAGATGGATATGCAACTATTCATAATCATCGTTGTTGTCATAATAATAATAACAATAATAATGATAACAATAATGATTGAATACCGCAGCAGCAACAGCAAATGACAGAAAGATGTGACTAACAACTACTGTTATTTGTCTGAAGACAAACTGCGCTAGATGTGTTGAATGGGGACAAATTCTAAGTACAATATAATATGAGACAGTTAATAAGAGATCACAGACATAAGTTGAAGTCTTGTCAATGTCAAATAAGATTGTTAGAAACTGGGAACGATTAATCATATCGTTATATAATACAAGAGTTACTGATGAATAGTCCGCGATTTGGTTTATTTCAAGTTAAACATCACCAACAGTTGATCACAGCTATCGCATTCCCATAGACTTTCCAGTCGGCCCCTTTTCAAAAACGGGCCTATACTGTTTTATATTGACCGGTTAATCGGCCGATCATTGAAAAATGCCCGTTATACTTGAAGTTGTCGGTTGTTGCACTAGAGTAAAACTCCATCATGTCCATGCCATCTCCCGCTGACGGTTCGTCGATGGTTCGTCAGTACGAGGCGGCCAGCGCATTCGCACCTATAATTGGTCTGCGTACCACACGCTGATATTCATGACCATACCACTGCTTTTTGGTATTGGTATGTTCGCCGAGCTTGGCATTTAAGTTGCAAACGTTTCATCACCAAGCGTGAGCGTGAGCTCAAAACTACACGCTAAAACGATTACGCACTGATGATGTCACCTCGCTTGGTGATGAAACGTTTGCAACTTAAATGCCAAGCTCGGCGAACATACCAATACCAAAACCATCAACCCGAGCTACGAACAACACCACCACTGTTCACATCTATCCATACCACTGCTGTTAATAGAATTTTCTAACGTCCGACAGGATTGCATTCTGTCAGACTGTCCGGTCCTGGGATGCGTCCTCCTTTATCTAAGATCGATATTACAACGCAGGAGATTTACTCAGGTGGCATCCCGGTATTGTAGCCCCTAACCACAAAGATTTTACGTACCTCGTTTTGGCTGCTCGTACAACTGTTCCGGAATCCGTTCGTCAGACAATCCAATGGACCTGTCATAGACAACGAACTTAGTCGAACAACGACGTGAGTTCGATTCCCTTCATGTATGTTCGACGGATTATGATGTTTTAGGATTATGTCAGATAAACTAATAAATGAAACACGTCAGGAGCGTTGCGGATGGAAGTGGCTCAGATACTGTCCATTTCGTTGATACAAAGCTGAGGTTTTTTGCTGTCCAGCGGCGCGTACAGACCCTTCGCGCTCTTGATAACCAGTTTGTTTTCTACTTTGGATTGTAGTTTTCCAAAGAAATCGTTCGAACCGTTGGATAAACGGGCTAACAACTCGTGACTCATGGATGGGTCTTTCGACAGATTACTATCCAAGTAGCAGAAATCTGAGCAAACGTCTATATCGTTCCTACTTACTAAGAGATTGGAAGTAGATGGAGTACACCCATCCGGAGAAGGCTGAAGAAAAGAAACTGTTCTACTGGCATTGATTTTCGGTCTAAATTTTGTTGCCTCAGCTGCCAGTCGTTATAATTCCTCTTCACAGTGCACAAGTAGCGCGCTATCATCTGCAGTCTACAGGATCTGGGCGCCGAATCTTCAGACGTTCATTGAAGAGTCATCCGTGCTTTGTTCTACTGGAACACTGTCCTCCAGTTTCCGAGAAGCAACGGTTAGTGTTACAATCAGTTATAAACTAGATAGGGTTGGGGTAAGTTGCAACCCCGTTTCACGTCTGTGGTAATATCAAAATCAGTAGAGGCTGATTCCTACGACTGATTATTCGCTTTCACACATTCACGAAGCATAGAAGTTAAAGTGTAAAACTTACATGGACATATAAGTTTACTCGGCACTGTCCATGACATTTTACGGTTCATGAAGTCAAACGTCTTGTTCAAATTCACAAAGACTTACGGTGGCTGGTTGTGTTCACGACACTTCTGTGGGATCTTTCGGGTGGTGAACATTATGTTGATCGTACTGCGACCTGCCTGGAATCCACATTGATTCTAGAGAACGCTGGTTTCCAAAACTCACACAGTGAGTCGGTTGAACAGCATCCCTGCTAGAATCTTCCCATATCAGCTCAGTAGACTGATGCCTCGACAACGGTAGATACTTTCTTTGCTCGATTTAACGCTAAACAATGATACGACCAGGGCATCGCTGAATTCCTGAACAGCTGTTTTCTGTTCCCAGATGAAGTGAACCAAATGAAGTACCGCACGTCCTAGAAGGAGACAGTCATGCTACAGGGTTCCTCTGGCAACCCACTTTGGCCAACAGTAATTCAGTTTTGCAGTTGTCCGATAACTTTCTGAACCCCGGTGCTGTCCGGTACAAAAGCAATTGAGTATCGGGTGGTATACTTTGACAAGCTATTCACATTTGTTCGGGAGATGGTAGCAAAAACTACTAACAATTTCGCGCCAGATCTTCATGACGTCTATCGACTGTGTAAAACGTGCTATAATTCCATCCACCAATAACTTAGGGAGTGTATGGATGTACCAAAATCGCTTTAGGCGAATCGGAAATTTGTGTGTTACAGACATCCAACTTAAACATACATCAACTGAATTTGATGTTTTCATCGGTAGTTCTTCTTTCTGTGAAGTTCATCTGTGAGTTGGCGACAAACACTCCGAAAGTTGGTCGTACTCACTATCTATTGTTTTGGTCTATTGTGATGACAATAAACACTGCATTCTTCTCTCATCACTGTCATCGAACCAGTTAGGACGTTTTTGGAACTGGTTGCTGATTTTTTCCTTGAGAAGTTGTCACATATCCTCAGAGGTTGTTGATGTGCCAGCGTCTCTGAAAAGAAGAGTGGCCGCACGTTGAAATATGTCTTCGGGTTTTCTAATCACTCACTATCCAGTTTTCGCCACTGACAGACTGATCTGCAGTTAACTTGCTTGCAAATGTGAATAAGCAATTTGGCCCTGACCAGTCTACGGTCCATGCTACATTCGGTTCCATGCGTGCTGCACGTGCTCAGAACGTCACACTATCGCATTATCACATAGTCATACAAATAATATTGACCGCTTCATGGATGACATCAGGTAGTGATATGAGTAATATCCAGCTGGACTCAGGTGTTCTTGCTGGCTAACTCACGTGTATCACACAGGTGGAACAGACGGTCATCGTTCTCATTGACTGCATCAATGCTGTGAAGTTCGTGGACTCTCGGTCAGATTGTTCAGTCAAGTCCAGAATGCCGATTGCTCACCGGTGTCAGGCGAATTGCACTGAAGAACAGATAACCGAACTGGTCCCGCACAGTAATCAATGAAGAGTAGGAGACTTGCTTCGATGGCGTCGCAGGCGCGTGGGCAGGATTTGGGGTTCATGGGCCATCAATGAACTGATGCGATCAACGAGTGCAAAGCAGATATCGTACTAACTGATTTCTACGAAATAACGGATGCACACTATGGTATAGCTAGCGCCTGCTTCCCGGAACATACATTGTTTCACAAACTTTGTCTATCTTATTTGAGCCTTATCGATGTCATAGTACTTGAATCCCATGATGTTCAGTGTGGTATGGCGTCCTGGTCGTCCGGTGTTGCATCCATCCAGCAGTATACACACACACACTCCACATCCTAACGGGCAGCTTCCTGCTGTTGTGTAACATGCAGCTTCGTTTGTGAGTAGTGCAACACTATTCGAACGGCCGGAAGCTAAGTGTCAGGTCTCAACGCCAGAAATACCAGGGGCTGGAAGCGACTATTGTAAACATGTCTGTGCATAATGTTGGCCGTAACATCAAAAGTAATATCATTTCACTACTGCTAAGGATGTGTATGCACATCAGCCGTGCAAAACAATGTTTGCATTCATGGTTTTGTATTTTCACCTACCTTGCAAAGAAGGCCTTACAATAAACAGATCTCTAGATCAAGCGTTTTTTCCGGTTAGAACGCTGCAACTACGGATATGTCTCAGGTAGGATTCAAGGACACCTGCTGGAGTCCCTGACCCAACTATTTAAGCTGCATAACAAAAATAAACAAAGCGTAATTGAGGGACCCCATCCGAACTGTTTTTCTTAGGAGACTGACATTCTAGGCAACGGAACTAGCGACTCAGAAGTACGATGTACTTTGCAGTGAGAGGCTGACCAAATCAGTGACTTTGTGGATGAAACATTGACGTCAGGTTCTGAGTACTGTTGTACGCGATAGGTGTACTCAGAACTAAATCATGTTTCTCAGGAGTACTGTTAGATTTTCGGTCGTACAGAATAATACACACACAGTTACCACTAACTGATGGACGACCGGAGTGCTTTTTGTTTGGAGATATCTTCATTTTCCCCCTTCACTCATGTGAGGTAGAAACAGCAATGTAGCCGTAAGAATAGTTCTGTTGCATATTCATTGGATTATGCCTCAATGTATAAGCACCCCTTCGCAGTCGATAATGTGTCATGCAAACCTATAAGCCTAGTTGCCTTTTTGTCTGGCTGCTCCTCTTTAGTTTGTCTGGTATAGATAAACCTGAACAGACAAAGTTTCCAGTTAGAACAGCCGTCGGAATCAAGACAGCACACGAACCTGACTACCACTCCATGATAGCAGAAAAGATCAAGCCTGAATCCGCACACTGGCACGCACACACACACACAGTGTATTGCAGTGGTATATTGCCATTTTGTGTGACACTTAGAATTAATTGCTGTTTTGAACTGTTCTCAAGGTGAACATAGTTGTCACACTCGTCACGTGGACTGAACCGGACCCAATATCTTAAATAAAGATTGGGATTATTTTTACAAGAATGGTAATACCTTAGAGAGCAACACCTTATGAGACACAACCAGGCTGCTCACAAGTGCCATTAAAATTTCTATGAGAGGAACTTATCCGTATGAAGCAGCCTTACGTTCTAATAAGCTATTCAGGTGTGAACACTACTGGAAGCTCTGTGCCTCCTAGTCTGTTCACTGACTCATTCTCAAGTCCGGAAAAGGCATCAGGAATTTAGCTGCACCTAATGGGAGTCCAAAACGAACAGCTACTACATTTATGAGCAAATTGAACATTGAATACCATAGTCGTTGAAGCACTCAACATAACAAACCCACGCTGACATACTACGCCAATATGTTGCGATACGTTGAAATTTCGTTTACTTTTATCGGCCGCAAACGTAAAACATATAAGCCATATACGACGGATAAACAGAGACAGACAGAGCACGTACGTGTGTGCATTTTCTGTCTTTCTTTCACCCGTCGTGTATAACCTGCATGTTTTATGTTTGTGACTAGTGAGAGTGAACGAAATGTTACTGTATTGCAGTATGTTATCAGTCTATTCTGATGTAGTTGTTAAAGGGAACCCAATAGTTCAAATGACTCCTGTGATGTTTGTTCCTACTTAGCAAGATGAGACTTGACTAGCGTTTGGCCGAGAAGTGTGGATCGGTTAAAATACCTCTACTTCATTGACGATTGAGCTATCTATCTAGGAGAATTTCCAGAGTCCTGTAACTTTTCTAGTAACCTGTCTCTGAGCTTTATCCATAGGTGTTTAATGGTTCTTAAAATAACGACGGCGCATAGGTATGTTCAGTTCTGAGTGTGTGTGAATATGGAATGGAACACAGTGAGAAAGGCTTCAGAATGACAGAGTTCACAGATTCTTTCTACACATTGTTAAACATGGCTGCACATTTTGTGAGCAGACGTAAATTGCCTTTCAATAAGGTCCTTAGGTCTAATTAGGATGCGGATATGAATAGTTCATTGTCTTCAAGGTAGCAGTCAGGATAAGCGTGGGAACGTGTTTGCATGACTTAGCGTTTGTTGAAGCTGAATTGCGTGCCGTCTTCTGTAGGCCATTATTTAAGACGTTTCTAATTGTTTGATAGGGCTTTTACATCTTCCGGACGCTTTACGACTGGCCAGTTTTTACGTCATCGATGTACAACAGTGTTGATGAGTTGACAGAGCTAGGTAATTCAGAAACAACTAGAGTGTACATCAGGGGACTTGGGGTGGATCTTTGTGAAGTACCGTTCGAGCCATTGCGTCAATGTGAAGGCTGTTTATTCACACTGACGATAAGTCTACACCCGATTAGCTAATCCTCCAGCCTCCTGAGTAAGCGCTTACAATGGCAACAATTGTGGAGTCTCCATAGGAGAAAGAGGTGAATAACACTAATGACAGCTTTGGAAATTTCAGGGGAGACTACAATGACTGGCAGGATTATGTTGGTAGCTGTCATCCAAAGGTTGCGAGCAATCAACAGGTTTGTGACGTATTAATTCTATCATTTACACCAGACCGGGCCTTAGTGGTAAGATCACTGGGCACCAGATATGCTCATAGAATGTTATTCAATACGCTTTCCATTACTTCAGTGATCTCAAGAAGCAAAGTTACTAGTATAACTCGTCGGGTCTTCTCTGCAACCACCTTTGGAGATAAGTGTGGTGAACAGGTTGTTACAGGTTTTAGGTAGACAACCGCCTGACACGAAAAAACACCGCTTTCGGCTCTGCCAATTCGGTAGCACAGTTTTTATAGGTAACCGGGGATGTTAACTCCAGGCAGAGTGACTTGTGTCGCAATTTGTTTCCAACTTGCGACCCCGATATTTATGATAAGAACATCAACTATCCTTCTAGGTGCTCAAAAATCGCTCGTGATGTGTAGTTATGGACACCTGTGTAGTGTCTATATCTAGAGTGTTGGTGACCTCTACATGTGCTTTACTAAAGCAAACAAATGTTCGAACCTGCGAAATACCGATCTTACTCCTTGTGCGTGTTGGGACTTCGTCGTACAAAAGTGCTGGATTAACCTTCAGTATCTGTGCAAAGTTACATTGATAACGAAATCTATCATTTCTTACAACAGCTGTGGTGCAATTGCATCACACACTAAGCACTGGATAAATGCAGAACTCATCTCTTCTATACCTTTTCCAGTTTAAGATGTCTCTATAAAAGTTTAAAATGTTCCAAGGGGGTGAGCACAGCTGTTGTGCACACGTGTAGGCTGAAAAACACAAGGATTGTCTGGATCCTACAGATTGAGAGGACGCTGTCTCATCAGGTTCAGACAGTAAAACAGGTAAGCTTGCCTGGACCCAATTACCTGGGACATCTTAAATTGACACTGAGACATCCTAAACTGGAAAAGCTATAGCCGATGCCTCTTCCATACTGAACATCTCAGTGTAATCGGGCGTTTGGTTTTGTTTATGTTCAGAGTCTCAGATTTCAACTAGATGTGGACACTAGTTTGTGACACACCAGCTAACGACACCTGGTGTTACCTGAACAATCACCTGTCTCGGCGGATTCACTTTGAGTGTTGTGATACAAGCCAACCAGCTACACAATAAGCGAGAGATTTACTCACGAAGCGAAGCCTGTCTGACTAAAACGTGTTACTTTCGTTAAAGCAATTCATCCTCCGTAAGTTAAAAAAACATAACTTAACAACTGAAATACGACTCATTTTCCTTGCATTTCTACAACATACGTTCCGTTCTTGTACAAATACTGTCAATGACGTATTGGTTTGCTATGTGATCTGTTCAGAGAGACAAATTACTTTTATGTGAAGATGTGTGATGTATTGTTTGTAGTGAAAGTTTGAAAACCCCTAGTTTTATGGTTCATTTGAAAGCATTTTCCTCTCTTTTCACTCCTTTTCAAAACTCAATAACATCTGGGTATTCTTCCACTGGGTATGCTCTCCTGTGATTTTCCTGGCCATTTAATAAGTCCTCAAACTATCAAAAAGACTAGCCCAAATTCTGACATAATCTTTTCTCAACCTGTTAACTAGCAAGGACTCTAGTTAACTGTAAAAAAATCACACTAAATTAGGTACAACTGAAGTCAGATAGTTGGAACGTCGTATTTACGATGTGACCTCCGTTCTTTTGTCAGTATGGTTCTGATCACGACACTGTTGAGGTGGGCCACCCGAAATGGTTGAAAAGTTTAATATTCCAACCTGCTCGTAACGTTGTTTTCTTCTGAATCTACTTTTTTAAAACTCTACCTAATTCTGAACCTAGTCCTTTAGAATTCGTTGGGCAACTGACTGCACAATTATGTGAATCTTTTTGCTATATTGACTGGACATCATTAAACTGGAAATATTGTTCACCGTTTGTACTCCGAACATCGTAGCCCATGTTTTATTCTTAATTACACCTGAAACGTGATTGTACTGACAGCTGGAATTCTATCTTACAGTATGTGCGTATGAAGCAAAATCCTGACTAGGCGCCGTAAGAGTGGCACTTCAACATTTCAGTTAATGAACTCGATCGGTATGATCGATTCTAGCATAAAACTGTTCTGTTCAATGTATCACTACCCCAGACGACTCAGTTCTAACACGAGGTAATTTGTATAAATAAAATAACATGTTCTACAATATATTGCATTCCATGCCTTCAAGGTATTTGTGACCGCACAAAAACTGTACAAGATTAGGCACTTTGTCCACGTTCTCCAGAAGGATAACTGTTCACCATTTCCGGCAAGTGGCTCCGCCCCCACAAACTATCTTCAAACTAGTGACATAAATTCACGTACACCAATGGGTACATGTTACCGATCAGTTTGGCCCGATTACTCCATTAATCTGGAACGTGAGTTAAAATGGGGAGAGAGGCTTATCTGACCTAATCTTCGGTTAAGGTGTTTCCGGCAATCAAGTTCAAAGAGAGTCTAGGTCTGTACTAATGTCAGTAACGGAACAAGTGAGGACAATGGTACGGGTGAACCTAAGAATAGTGTGTAATATCACCTTGATTGTCGAATTATATTTCAACGCAGCCTGTTGTAACTGGTATATTTTAACACTCCTACTGATAATATATCGATTGGTAACCTCAGATAACAGCATTGTCTTAAACGTGGGATTTACCTGTTAGTGGTCAGTAACTAGGCTGTCTGTGTCATGAGGGATTTGAGATGAGTCGTTGATAAAATGCGTTGCGGATTGCCCATTAATTCCTAAGCCGGCGTTTCACTTGTTGGGGCATAACGGACTACAAACTTAACCGTGCACATCTGGTGTACTGCTGCGCAAATACAACTGCTCACATAGATGCCCAGGTAGCTAGGTGGCATGTACACAGTCGGACTGAAAGTAGACAGTTGGCTTGCAGCGCTCAGCCTGTAGGAATCGGACACACGTTTAAAGTATGTCGGTCTCCATTACACTCCTTGCACTTTGTGTACCTGTACCGGAGGGAGATCCACGTATCCAAAGTGAACACCGCAACTTGTTATTGTCATTGGTGTCTTAGTAAGCTACTTTCAACCAATACCGCTTATTCATACAGTCACTATGTCTCATTCCGTCGTAAGTAGAACTTCTGTCAGTTCGCCCGAACCAGTGCGAATCCGTAGTCAACCGACGGAAACCTTCAATTTGGCAATCGATTTAAATGTGGAAGATGGACGGACAAATTGGGATTTCATCATAAAGCGCGTTTGCAGAGACGGGTAAGGTGTGATCGAATTGGTTATGACATGAACAGTCTTACAATATGGTCGAATGAGGGTTTAGCCTATATACTTACGAGTTATCACTTGGTCAACTGACAGTTGAGGTGATTGGTTTTAACTACACCGTCGACGAGTTAAATTGGGGGAACTTTCCGTAACAATCTCTACTTCAGGTACTTTTCGTAAGGGTGATTAACTGTGTCAACGGGATAATCCATTAGACCATTTGATCATTCTTACACGAACGTTCCAGTAGTCTGGCAGTAATGGCTGCACATCCAGGTCTGCCCTGTCGCCTGATTTTGATCTCATAGAACATATCGGACTGCGCAACTGCACATACTTTCACATCGCAGACGGACCCCGTCGAAAACGTGATAGCAGAGAAAGCAAGAACATATCACAGAGCTCAGCACCAGTATGGTAAAACATCGGTTCACTACTTGTGGTCAAGAAATGAACCAAATTAGTTGTAACATACGACAACGAACTACTACCAGTTTTTATGACAGCTTCCTTTTGATTACGCTATTTTAGTATTAACCGTGTTTGAGCATGATGATCATTAGTCGTCGGTGAGTAAGGATAAGGAGTGAAGTTTCATCAGTAAGGTGGCAGCAATCACCAGAGTCAACCCGAATTATCGATAAAGTACGGCTGCACGTATGTAAAAGTGTAGCGAACAGAGCACGAGAGACATGCACTTTTCAGGACTGGTTCGCACTGACGTTAACTGATCCCGTCATTGTCCAGTCGGAGCTAAGGGGGGTCAAATGCAACTAGTGTTTTTCCATAACTAATATCCAAACACCTGTTCATCCTTTTGTGACATTTGAAACATTCTGTTTCTTTCGGGTCATGTGAACAGAATAATCAGTCTTCCGACTAGTCTGTGCAAATTGAACAACCGACGAGTAGGTTCATGAAAGGCGTTTCCAAGCCGAGGATTAAAACAACTATCCTTTCGTTGGTTCGCAACTTTTATCGGAAGGCTGCACTGTGTGCACATCACATCATAACGCCTTCCACTACTACTTATCAGTAACATAACGTCTTCGGTCCGGGCGTACACGTTACAAATGAACAGACAACGTTAGAAATCTCGGCTTTAAGGAAGGGGAAAGAGAAACAGATATGATCTATAGTTATGACAGCTTGAAGGGAACATAATGTGATGGCCAAACACATTAAGAATAAATTGATTTTGTGGCACGTTCGTCCATTTTTCCCATGGACAGCACAGAGTATGTTCGAGACAAACATTTGCTGTTGAAATTTTGGATAGAACAGACAAAAGACTGACGTTATGCGATTCATGCTCCGGCAGATTTCGTTGCATCTCTACTGGTTTATTTGTCGGCAATCCGGATCGGACACAACGTCCTCGTGAGCAGTTTACAATCAGTTGGCGGTGGTTTTATGTGTGATCACATGTTTTCAGCACCCGAAAAATACAGTTCATTGGACTGGCAACACTTCAGTGCGTCCGTGCGATTATGGACTTGTACAAGTGACCCGTATTTTCAACCAAGCAATCGGATTAAATCCTAGTCGTTTGGTTTCGATCTGAATGCGACCTACAATGTCATATACATTAAAATAAATACAAACATCGACAATGAAAATAATCCAACACTTTATGGAGAGGTAAGAACAGCCGAGTCGATACGTCTATAAGTGGTTGTGTGCGGCAACATTTACTCTGGACAACGAGGGGCTTGGGTCGTGATGCGGGTATGTTGCTGGTGTGAGGGCCATTAAGCCGATCTTCATTCAACAATGCTCAGACCTCCTCTGCATACACGACGAGGATTTTCCTCTGTGATATTTGATCAACCACGCGTGAACATTTACAATATAACTGATGAAGTTTGTGAAACATCCTATTGTCAACTAATGGATATACACAATGAGAATGAAAATAAACTTGTATGAAGAGATTCGACTAAAACACCTGACATCCACCCATCAGAATTCATTGACCGCTATCATTTGATAGGTCATACAGCAATGAAGAGACCCAGACTTCAATGTTATGATCCAACCGGTTACTTTGTTGTTAATAATCTTCGTAATACCCAAAAGGAAGCATATGTATGTTTTAAAGCAAGTTACAAATGACTCTACTGAAGGCAGGTCGGATGGGTGACAAGGCGACTTGTTTAATCTTCACACCGTAAAAAATGAACGCCCCCACCTAAAATAAGTTTGTATTGGGTAAGACTATTAAAATACCATGCAAGCCATAGTTATTATACACTTTAACACTTACTCACAGTCATACATTTGTGATCCGCTCAAATTCATAGTTGCCTCAACCAAAGTAACACAATCTACGATGTGGGTAAACAGCTTTCACTGAGCAAACTGAAAATACTGACCCTCCTGTCCTATGACTACCGGTAAGCAACATCCCTTGGGCAAACAATACTCACAAAACTAGTTAATACTTACAATGAACTTGAGCTTTTAACATGGTGATGTGAGTTACAGTGCTGTGCCTGTTATGCCATGTTTACTGAGTTCATGTAATTAGGACACCGATAATGTGATGCCAATTTGAAAGTGAAGCAACATGATAAACTCGTTAGAAGGAAAAAGTTGTAATAACATTTATCAGGCGTCGAGCTGTACAGATACTCAAACTGTTTATAAACCCAAATAATCTGAGTTTATTTTGTGACAGTCAGCTCAAGTAGTTTGTGTATATCATATGACACCTCAGCTGTACACCACCTAGTAGCTTCTGATCATATGCAGACTGATTCATATACACTATCCTATCAAGATTTTATAAGCGCCAGCAGTCTGTCTAGTGAACTGACAGATTGTGTATCAGTCGGAACTTCTGTGAGCATCGGCATTCGAACAGAGTGTACGAGTGTAAAACCCAGTACACACTGATTCCATAGTATGAACTAAACTGCATCCGAATAACAAACCCTTAACCTAAAGTTCTATTGACATTGTATATTCAACAGGACAACTTCAAGTATTTTCTGTTCTTTAGTGTATTGCATCACCGGTGATTACTGATCGTACCTGCCCTCTCTCTCTCTCTCTCTCTCACGCAAAACGCCATACTGCTAATGAATCAATATAGAAAAGTTAGCCTACTGTATAAAACTTAAACTGAACAATGGTACGGGCACAGTCCTACCACAGAACGGGTTAGTAGGATGACAACTGAAACTCACGCCAGCCAGATACCGCATGTGTTTGGCGCTCGGAGGTCTAAAAGTAAGCACAATCTAACCCAGTATCTCGTAAAGGCCATTATCTAACTGGAGTGTGCTCAACGTCTCTTTGTTTATGGCTTTCACCTCTTCTCAGTCACACTAAAGTATCACTCATCCTAAGATGTTAGTGCTTCTGCAAAATCGTCTTCGAACATATATCTGTTATCCTCACTAACGACCTGTAACGATAGCTGTGCACAACCTGGTGCTCACAAACGTTTGGGATCGATTGTCCAGACACTAAGGTGGTCTTCAGCAGACTCTACAATTCGGTGAATACTGGGGTTAAGAACAGATTTGACATATCAACCGAGCCACGTTAATGTTCTGTCGAGCTCAAATCATATGAGTGTGATAAGGTATGGGAAGCAAATAACTCAAGCAACTGACGACTCATACAACACGCACAGTTATAACAGTGCCTAACTACAAAATCCATCCATTTTTATCATTCACTGTCAACACCAGAAGAGTTGGGAATACATCCCAAAACAAATAACTTCTCAAACGTGGATTGGTGTTCCA
Organism: Paragonimus heterotremus; assembly: GCA_013368495.1. NCBI lineage: Eukaryota > Metazoa > Platyhelminthes > Trematoda > Plagiorchiida > Troglotrematidae > Paragonimus > Paragonimus heterotremus. The sequence continues at coordinate 183,361 of LUCH01000505.1, forward strand.
GTTCCTCGAGTCTTTGGAAGATGTAACTGGGACAACTAACTGATATTAATGTCCCACTTAGCTTCTTTCAAACAGTCAAACTACTATCATGTTTTTACAGCCCAAACGTGAACACATGTCTGCACTAGTAGAGCATTTCATCGTCCTATCAACCATTGTTAGTTCCTTCCTTCGGATAGTAACATAGCCACATACCCACATCTTTTGTACACCTTAATTTTATTAAAACGTCATAGAGTGATGTTTGGATCACAAGAATACGTATCATTCACACTGAACACTCATTTGTGCGAATCATTTAGAACGGATTAAACAATTTTCTCTTCATAATCTTTTGTTTTAACTTCTTTTAAAATGTTTGCGTCCATCGTTTTTCACATCTATGTCGAAATAAGTAGTTCTTCTGCCTTGTGGGCCCAATATCTTCGAATTTTGGTCATTTTCACATTTATAGAAACCGACTAACTCGATTACTCCGATGGGAATATTGTGCTTTGTTGTGTTGAGGTGAGCATCATCTGACATGCTGTGGACTTTGGTTGGCATAGCAGCGTACCACGGTTGATGGTGTGCCTGTGATTGCTGATTATGTCAATGAAACCTGTTTTAAGTAATCATTTTTTAGTAGCGCTCTGGTCCCTGTTGTGTCAAACAACTATATAGACCATAATACAGTATGTAAAAGCTCACAGATGCGACATTCACATATTACGTAAAATGCCTTACCCTCAGCATATTGTGCGCATTGGATTTGTTCACCTTATCTTTTCTGTAGATTTTGAGGGACACCAACTGGGCGCAATATCGCAGTTCATTGGTAGCATAATTTTCACCTACCCGATCACAGTATTTTCCTGTTGCTACCCCGGTTAATAATAGTGATGCGGTCACCTGTCTAAACCCGCGGTTTCGCACAGTTCTAGTGATGATTATCCTGTTGCAATGAGGTTCGTTTCCTGTGGTTTGGATCACATAGGTGTACATTGCTGAATCATTCAAGTACCTATGCGATACGGGATACAGATAGCAAGCGGCAAGAATGCAGCCGTACGCCCTAAGGTCGTACGTGTGTCAGTGCTGATCATGTCTCAGTCTGGTGAGCACACAACAGACGGCTTCTGAGATGGGATGAATCTTAAGGCATCCACGCATCGCTTCGCTCAGTCGCCCAATGGGAAGTCGGTGGGGGGCATTTCTGGCTGTAAAGTCAAGCAAAGGTATTGTTTGATCATAGTAGGTAGTAGGTAAACACAACGGGCTGTGACGCACGAACTGAACGAACTGTTTATTCTCAGCTGTTTCCATTCCATCAGTAAAGAATTAAAACATGCGATTAGACAGCCGTAGAAAAGGAGAGACACACCTCTAAAAACAATGAAACTATAATACGTAGTCACTTGGCGATTCTTATAGTAAATGAGTTATATTCAGCCGGATAAAATAATAGTGGTCAAATATGTGGTCCACTGGAAAATGTCCACACAGTGACTGACTGTAAGTTAACAACGGTTACACGAGCGATCGATGTCGAAGGCGAAAATCTTAACAATAATAGACTCCTCCTCCTCCTCCTCCTCTATATGAATGAATATTCGAGCAACAGGTAGTCCCATAGACAGGGACGGGACGAACACTGTAAACCACTGTCTTGTGCAACTGTAGGATTCATGGCAAAGGGTTGTCGAAGTTCTGTAACTTTAGCTAACTACAAAAATGTGGTGAATATCATTATATCTTGTGGCGTCGAACTTCACAGGGAATGTGAGAACAGTAGCCATCACCAGGTAGTTAGATAAAGAAAACCACGTTGGGAAATATAAAGTGTTACAAAAGACCAATTGAAAGTAGCTTATGGTGATTATGACTAGGTTGTTTGGTTCGGCAATCTCACATCTTGGTTTATCATCATGAACCTTTCGGATGGACCATCACCCCAGTTTTCCACCTGATGTCGTCTTCCCAATAATCGTGCTCTGAAAAACTACCAATTCATCCTTTCTTAACTATTGCTGTGCTAGCAGACATCAGAATGCTATGTATGCACCATTTGGTGGATTGCTTTCAAGTGAACACCAAATTGAAGCAATGAGGAACGTTGATCAATGATCATATATTATCCGAGGTATGTAGAAATGTAGACCTCTGTGAACACAACAGCGTCATCATATTAAATGTCTTGAAGGACAGAAATGGACAATATCAGTAGTGGCTAGCTGCCGTGTTCCATTGAGGGGGTTAATCTTTTTTCACGCTAAGTGCAATCTCACTTAACATTCTGTCGCGTATTGGGCATCACACACATTTAAGCTTATGTTTCAAACAAGCGACACTTAAGCGAGTTAACAGATTTCGACTGTCGGGTGCATATGGAAGACTCAGTGTCGATACGATAAATATGTTCCGGTCTAACAGTAATGCGCTCTGGCAGCCTGTTGGTGATGTGACCACAAATGTGACGGTATGCGTAAGGACACGACACAGAAATCCAGTTAGTGAAACCCATCTAACGCCAGACTCGCCGGGGCATGGGCCATTTCAATCATCTTTGCGTTCGAGACCAAATCTAACAACGTGACCTCAGTCGGGACTGAGGTGAGCCGGCAGCCTGTACCGTAGTATCCTGCGCAAGCCATCAGACCTACAGAGTGAACTGTAGATGGAGAAGGAGAATCGCCTTAGTAATACATGACGGGGGTGGGTGGGTCTTTCAGTCATGGGTCAGCCGGAATTGTGTGATCGTTCATCATGAGAGGGATCAAGGCACTGCGGCAATCGATTTCGCTTTTCAAAAATTCTGCAGTGGGGACATATCACGAAGATCGCAGTCCTGAGGTCTTTTCTCCCAATGGCACATATGAGATATTGGTAATTGGGCTAGTCCGAAATCCAGGACATCGTGTGACGTCCACGCTAACTTTTTCCAAAACGGGTGCCTACCGAAACGCCTGGACGGGTCGACGTGTTTGATTAAACGCGACTTACTGAGGGTCTGACACGCTTGACTTGTTGTTAACATGATCCGTTTGCAGGCCGGTCGATCAACCCAGGTGGGGACCCGGAAGCGATTCCTTCTGATTGTTTCACCGGTAGAACCAGATTCAACAGCGGGATGAGGGAACCACGGGACAATGCATAGTTACGGACTGTTTTTTAGTTATTAGAGAGTATTCTAGATCATGATATGCACTAACACGAGAACAGCGCATTAACCAGTACGAAATGTTCTTCAACCTATACCGTGCAAAGCAGTTCCTCCAATGTTGCTGAAGCTCTAGTTTCAGGTGACATTTTAAAAAACTGAGATCAATTCCACCCATTAGGCGTTACGCAAATAGAGGAATTGTGTATCATAGACAAGCTAAATCAATCGTCACAGCCCGGTATCTCAGTTTAGCTCTGTTGTCTTGCCCACATGTTTTGCAGAGGCATGTGAACTGGAATGCTGTTACTGGGCTACCGATCACGCGGAATGAAGTAGGTTCGGCTAGGGTTTGCCAGCCCGGTGGTTATGTTGGTCCGGCCACATCAGTTTCATTATAACTGTGATATGGCCAACTGGTTGAACAAGCCCCAGCTGTCTTACTGAATACATGAGGGCGAGGGCACATGAATCAGTGGGACGTGGCAGTGGCATGCAACTTCAGTTGTTTTTGCAAGACAGCCAGCCGACCTCTGATCAATAGCCGCTTGGATAGTAGTCGCTGCAGTGCTGCATCTAACTAGTTAGTCAACCGGTTTTGGCTCTCTACCTCCGTGACTAAAACCGTTCTTGGAGCTGTGCTAACGATACCCAATGTCAATTAACGGATGACTGTGGGTCAGTCGAACGTGGGAGAGGAGGGCTGAGTGCAGAACAGCAAATACGGTTGGATGCTGTTTATTTCGAATGCGGTAGAATCACAGGCGAGACTATTCGATAGTTCAACACCAACAACGATGGTACTGTACAGCTGTGACACTAACAATGGATGGTTTAACACTAGAGCCATACAGGATTTTTCACTGTTCAAAACGATAAGGTGGTCAGTTTGTCCATCTTCATGTAACTGAAAGGAGTATTGAAATATGTCACTGAAGCATGAGTAACTAGGTCCCAACGATTAGAACAAGCTCTTAGGCTCAAATGTACTCCATAAATTGCATCTAAAAATAAGCCTTAATCGATCTAGTTAAACAGCTAAAATCTATTCATCCTAACGTAAAACTCCTGGGAACAGAATGGAGAATCAAATAGTTATGCGTAGTAATATTTTGTATACAAATAATCTAGTGGAATTTGTGGAATGAGAAAACAGCATCAGGTAGAAGACCTTCTGCAAAACTTGCAGAAGGACGTCTGAAGTTTACGCTGTGACGGACAAGGACAGCGTTTTTACACACAAGACAAACAAAAGTGCTGATAAGTAGTTGGATATTTCGGCTGGGATAAGTTGTACATTAGTCACCATTGACTGTAGCATTTGCAGCCTCATAGACTTTAAATCAACCCCTTTCGAAAAAAGCACTGTACTCGAGTGTCACACACGTTAGGCTTTGTCGAAAATGCCTATCCCTACCACGACTGGGATTAGAACTTTAGTCACGCTTTTGTGAGACAAGTATTTATCACTGTGCAAAATGCTGTTCAAAAAGTTCAAGGATTTCTGAGATTTCAACATGAAGAAAAGCCCTAGTAGTGCAGTCATCGATTGACGTTTAGAGGACATTTATTATCTCTTCTCGAGACATCAGGGCAGTCTGGACATAACATACAAGCGAACGCGACTGAGCGCTTGCAAATGATACTTCGGTCGTGTTTAGTATGAGATCAATGACCTGTGGACAGCACGTTCGTTTTCTGAGAGCTTGGCCGGTGTTCAGATCTCAGCCTTGCCAGGGATCTGCACTACTGACAAGATCTGACGGCAGCGAAATTCGGGTCTAGCTCTTCTTTTTCGGAAGGAACTGACTGAAAATCTATGGAACTGTAAAAGCTACAATCCATAGTAAGTAATGTTTACCTTACGTGATGCACACTTTCGTTGCGATCGAACAAAAGCCATTTTGTCCACTGTCTGCTAGTATGTAGTCGAAGTCATCATCCGACTGTCACTTAGGTTACATTCATCGTCTTGTTCGTTGCCACCTCACTGACAGAATCATCGTTACTCGGGGATTTTCAGTAATATTTGGGATACTTTGATGATCTATTCACCTCAAGCGGTCCAACAATTCTGTTACTCTGAACTTCTATCAGACCCATCCATTGGATCAGATGATAAATGTGTTACTGGTGAGTAGTGGGGGATTTGGTTTATTTCAAGTTGAACATCACCCACAATTGATCGCAGGTGTTGCATTCCCATAGACTTTCCAATCGGCCCCTTTCGAAAAGCAGAAGCACTAGACTCGAGTTTCGCTCTCATTAGAGCTCGTCAGTAGTGCATATCATCGCCACTGCCGAGACTTGAACCACGGACACGCTATTCATGAGGCAACCGTGTTTACCACTGCACCATTGACCTCACGTTAGGCAAGACCAAATTATCATATGTGAACACTCAACCACTTTCGCTTGGACTGGAAAGTCTATGGGAATGCGACAGCTGCGATCAATTGTGGGTGATGTTCAACTTGAGATAAATGTGTTATTGGTAAATCGATTGAGAATAACACAACGTCACGCGCAAGTTGTGATAATCTACGTTTTAACCACCTCTGACGGTCTTCCTCAGAAGTGTTGTAATCGAAATCACCCGAACAAAGGGACAGAGATCACTTGAGATTTGCCGTGGTTTTATATTGATTCAATGGAGTCTCAAAATAATACGCAAACACCACAAGGTCACAAGTACAGGAGTATAGATGGACATGATTTCCTTCTCCTGGATTGTCTGCTTACCTAGTTCGCATGAAACAATGGATAAAAGTTTTTGAGTGATCTCTGTAAATCGCTCGGGCTACCTCGATTACACACCATGGTTACTATGACCAATCTCATTCTGGCTTCGTTCGCGTGCCAGCTTGCTGTCTATGCGTGTGCGTGTTCTGCGGCTCGTGCCTCGCGATTGATGTTTACCCAGTCGGACAAAGTGCTTTCCCCCCAGCCACTCCTCACTGCTATCTGACAGCACGGTAACACACGCGCGGTTAACGTGATCGGCTCAAATCAGCCCACGTGAGTTGCTAGGGCATTCGTGTCCGGACAAGCCTCCGAGCGGACAGCATATTGGTCGATTGCGAAGATGTGATGGGCTGATAGCTACGGTGAATAAATATGGCGTTGGCACTGTGCCAATGCGCGAGTTTGTGTTCCTGATCCAGATAGACGAAAACACCACACGAACAGTCGTAAACCCGGTTCCCAGCTTGGAGTTGACCGGAATGTCTCATCGTGCTGGAATTTTGTTTGCTCAGTAGTCGGACGGTACTGTGGTACTGAGTTTTGTTGAACCTTATAAGAACTCACTTCCTGAAAGGGTGATTAGGCATAGCAAACGAGTGAAGCTCGATAGCAGGCTGTCAGAAGAACGCAAGGGATCACGTAATCCTTAGGTCTACCGAATGTCTGTCCCATCTTGATACTGCTTATCAAAGCCAAGGAAACTTAGATGAAACAGAGAAGGAGTAAGGCAACTAACAGAATATGAACCCTCGACACTCGGACTATTCCATTGTGAAAAGTAAGCTAGACTATGGATATTGACTGGTGTGGCTGCCAGTTGACCGGGTGTCTTGAACCAGACGACTGATGACTCATTCTGCGCAACGTTTTCCCCACTACCGCTCTTTATAGACCACCTTAGTGTCCTCCCGGTTACTGTAACGGCCAAGTACAGTCTGACCAAACCCAAGACGGACTTGAAGCATCTAACAGAAAGTATGGATGACGAATGTATATCTCTTATTGTAAATGAACATACTCCATAAATATCCAGTTAGGTCAGCAGGTCGGTCCATCATATTATCGTGGATCCCACAAGTGTTGCACGATGCGTTTTGGTGCATTTTAAACGTGTCTGTTGGGAATGGCAACAGAATGCAACCGGTTTGGCAAGTTGTCGGTATGTGACGTGTAGGACAGTCTCAAAGTTGGTAATCTGTGTAACATGATACGTTAACAAGAAAACTGTGTTTGTGAATAACGTGTTCTGAGAAGCGTAACACTTTCAAGCTTCCCAGTGGAAAAATGACCGACTGACAGAACAGACAGGTACCTACTGACGACGATGAAATTAAATCCCTTTACTTCAATTCGTACTTCGGTCAATTTAAACACATTGCGATGGCGCTTGTCTGGTGTACGGATCCGTTTCAGGCGACCTACGCATGTGGTCTCTTGCCGGAGAGGTACACGAACGGGATCAGAGGCATTGTGTGCACAGCAATACCGTAGGGCGTCTTCTGAAATGAAAGGCTAAACAGAAGTCCAAGTTGTGTTTTCTTGATAGGAGATTGTATCAAGGAAAGTTACTCAAACTTCCGCAACGCAGTTCGCATATGAAAACATTTGCCGGATGTTCACCGCAATCCACTGGTCGAGATTAGTGAACGATCAATCATGCACTTTGAACGACTGATGATTCACTTTCGTGATCGCTGTTTTCCGTTTGTTTTTGGAGTAAGAGGAGGTGAATTCGTTTGGCTTTATGTATATGTAGACAAACCTCTAATGATATTCGAAACTGTCTGATTGCTCAACATTTATGGGCCATTAGACCAGACTGTTGTGATCCAAGAACGCGGATGGTATAAGGGTTGTTTATTCGACAAAGCAATACATGGGTTAAGCATTTAAACAAGACCAGTCACAAAACCACTCATTTGCACGCGATATTCGGCCTCAGACCGTCTCGGCTGCCACAGACGTCAATGATCAGTTCCATTAAGTAACAGGGACCATTATGGGCGATGCTGCACTTTGATGCTCCTTCCTGTATTCTTCCTGTGGCTTGTACGATGTCAAAATATATGCTCTGGTCCCACTACTGAATAGCTGCGGTATGAGTAGTATAATACGATCGCCCATCTTCACTGTAAGGCCACTTCGAAAACTGGCCGTTAACGAGTCAGTAAGGATAGATGTTAGACAGGTTACTAAATCAGTTTCCAGATTCTGCATTATCTGTACACTTGCTGGTTGCGCTAACAGACATGTCAATAATACGAACAGGAAGAGAACATCTATTGAATTTCAAAAGCTGTTGAACGGTCTTAAACAAATGTTCCCAAATCGCGTATAGTTCGTAATCGAGTCTAACCTGATTAGATAACTCAAAACCATATCTTGGTGAATCATCCTGACAGCTGACTCTGGGGTACTATTTTCTTGTTATACAGACGTAGCCAAGTGTGTTATTTGGTCGTCGTGATGTCGAGTGTTTTTGCTGTCCATTTTATCGACAGCAAACACTGGTATTTGCTGTTTATCTTAATCTTACAATGTGACGTAAAATGTGTGATCTTGACTTATTATGCTACGTGAGGTAATTCTTGGGTACTAATACTAAGGGAGAGCTGCAAGCATAAAAATAGTTTGTGACCAAACAGTATTGATGAAAGTTGTAGCCGATGGATAGTTCGTGAAGTTCAGGCTCGGAAATACGAATTACAAAGATGCTGTTAGAAGTGGGCTACTCCAAATCCTTCAGAATACCAGCGTGAAGTAATTCCAGAAGACCCTGATACAGTTAGCCGATCTATAAACGCAACCACTATAACACGTCTAGCCGATAATCTAGGAAACCGACTGCACATGTCCAATAGATTAATGTTACTGCCTGCCTCACCTAAGCCGTTTTCAAGTATGAGCGTACCCACCGAGTCATTATTCTGAGTATGATACATCGTTTGTTTGAGAGTGTGGATGTCTTTGTCGTCTGGCCTTACAGAAAATCTGTTGCATCAAAAGGGTATCCTGGGAAGCGGGGATAACAGATCACAGCGAATGAAAGGTTGAGTTTGAAGGCATGTTTGATCAAGAGTGGTCGGAAAAGATGTGACAGTGTAACGCGTGATCGAAACCGGCAAGCGCGCACAGGTTGAACTTGAATTGTGTATCGGGGCATGTTGCTGTGTTGTCGACGCCGTTTTAGTTTTCGCCTGTGTAAGTCGTGTGCATGGCTTACTGGGCCTTTGGCTCATGCTTGTTTTTGTTTTTGTTTCTTTCCACAGGACTGTTGATGAAAACCTCTACTTCGGAAGAACGCTGTTCTCCGGTGTCTCCACATTACCCCAGATTTGGTCTGCAAGTGTTACGGACAACCAGCGGTAAACGACCGGCGTGTATGCTACAACATAAGAAAAGGTAGTACAAGCTTTAGAGACCAACACAGACGACGAAGTACGTGATTATCGCGGCAGTATTAAAATGTGCCTTTCAGCTACGAGTTTCAGTAGTCATAGCAGGTGAAGTGGAATCGTTTCAAAAGTGTGAAAACAGATTGTCTCTAGAGGCAGACAAATGTCATCATCATCATCGTCTATTCATTCGTGTGTATGCACATATACATCTTCCATGTTCTTTTGTTGACTCTGTGAGCAAGATTCAATGTTGACGAGTCTTTCCGATACTCCGTTTTAGACTGAGAAAACTTATGTCATATGTTGAATTTATAGTTTTTCATCTCGTTGTTTTACTCACTTGAGTCTAAAATGAACCTTATTGGTGGTTGCGTTATGTAATTATACTTTAGAAGAGTAGACGTGACGATAAATGGTTTTCGATAATTCATCATCAGACCAATACAATTACATAGATTCAGCAGAATCAAAAACAGTGTGTACACAAGACAAAGAGGTTTAACAGAATGTCATTGGGTCAAGCAGAACGTTACAAAATATCCAGGCATCTAGAGGTGAGTCACTCAGAGAGCAAATCACCAGTGTTAACGATGGGTGGTTTGGAGTAATTACATTTGTTGTCAGTAGTAAACTACCTCTACCTATCGACTTACCTTTCCTATCGCATCAAAGTTGAAAGTTTACTACGCATAACTTTGCTGTATACTGCCGGAAGAAGCATTCACTCGTATATCGAGGTTTATAGGTTCCAAACCAACTTGTTAAGACAAACAAATCATGATTCTAAGCTTGTATATTCTCTTATCGGAGTACATATCTACAGATCACATAGTGTATCATTTGACTAGAAATCAAATCTGCAGCACATCTACAAACTTGAAAGGGCTTAACAATAGGGTGAACCAAGTGTGAATCGGGTCGACACGGGTTAGGTACATCTTTTATAATCTTTCTCTGATCCTGCTTTTGTTAATGTATGTGAGAAAATCAGCATGGTGAGTGATGTTTAACGATGGAAATATGTTGTGTTAATCAAGCGGACGACTAATAGCTGACGGAATTGACTGTAAATTAGAAGTTTTGCTGTGCTCAGTTGGGATACCTCAATGTCACATAGTTGCATTAATGAGATGGAAATCAGAGCAACCCGGCCAATAAAAATCCAATGAGCAATATTTTACTCATAATAATAACAGGAATCTGTCCTGTCACAGGTTTATAATAGGATAGTGTTAAATTAGCCCGCTCGGGTAAGGAGAACACGAGTTGGTAAGGCACAAGTACCACGTGAATCGATTGGTCCCGTGGTACAGGCATACAAAGAATGAATAACCAAAGGAAGCGATCACTAACTAATTAGCGAATCGACAAGCATTTGTACACGTGATTGGTTAATTTGTTGCATGACTTATCTGGCATAAGTTAGGACGCGTGATTGCGTGGGCATGTAGGCGCGAGACTGCCTGTCCGATTCCGATCCAACAGATAGGTGTTGGAAACAAACGTTAGACAGCCTTTTTGTCCTGAACCATTTTGGTCTCATTCCTCTCTCCTTGTTCTACATCACTGGCCATTAATAATCATTTGTTCTCAAGCCCTGCAACCAACCAATAGTCGAAAATGTCATAAACTAAACTGATCAGTGTACTAATTACATTTTCCTAAAATCTGTTCTATTTGTTTGTTGCTTTCAATAACTTTACTAAACTCCTCCCAACATTTTGTATCATTTGTAAACAAGTACTGGCAAAAATCAGTGCCATCTTCGTTATGGATGCCATTTGTTCATTTGTCATCAAACGAGTGAGCATTTGTAGTTTTATACACATGACAATGATGGAAATAATTATTTGTTATCTTTTGCGTACTGAAATGTGTTCACGAAACGTTGGAGGAGAACTACTTGTTACTTTCTGTCCAAAGTGCTCTGACGCAGGTCGACTATTTCTAACAGGCTTGTTGAGGAATTCATAAAACATGACTTTGTTGTGTCTCGCGTGCCAACAGTTACAACAACAATTCGCATCTCCTAGATTCGGAAAAAGATATGACTTATAATTTCGTGTGTACGCGCTCGCACACATTGGGCTAGATGAGCAGAGGAACACACGAGGGAGGAGGGGGTAGACAACGTGCATGAGCTTCTGGCTGATTTCACAACTGTGGAGGAGCTTAAACAAGATGTGGCCAAGGTTTGTCAGACAGTGTTGACGTGCTTTTGTCAATGTTCCCGTTGTTATTGCTATACCAAACAAGCACCCCCGACTTACGGATAAGCTTGCGAAAAACCCTGTGCTCACCCAAGTTGTCTTTCGTGAAGGCGCGCGTGCGCGAGCGAGCGAGAGAGAGAGAGAGAGACAAGAACTGTTTTCACAAACCATGTAACACAATAGGATTTGGGCCTGTCCCATTCTTGTTTACCTATATACCTTGTCATGTATTGTACAGTTGGTTCAAGAAGGTTGCATTAAGCGTGGGAAGATTTCTACACGATCAGCTGAGGGATTGACTGCACATACCTGTGAACAACGAGAATTGTCTACGTGGTGTTAAACAGATCATTCAGAAACTAGTCAAACTGGACTATGGAAATGCATTTTGAAGATCGCAGGATAAGCTGGTTTCAAGATCGCCCTGTCACATATAACATGTGCCTTTCGGTAGCCTTGACTAGTTGAGGAAATGCATTGAATATTACCCAAAGTTACCGACAAAACTTATAGAAAAGATAGAAAGGTTTTAAGATCTATAATCAAAATTCGTGCTAATTGAATCGGGCAAAACAGCACTGTTGAATTGCGCTCCTTGAACATCTATCAAATTGGTGGTCCGTATTCGAGAGGGAATACGTCTCTGCGATTTTTTTATTCGTCAGATTATTTGTCTCTCCAATTACTTCAGTAGAGCTCATTTACATACAGTACAACCCAAACCACAGTTTACACTGAAAAATAGAGTTAACTGATAATCGTCATGTTGGGAACAACGTCATCAGTGGGCAACGGTAGTTTCTACTCACATACGTTTAAAAAAAAGTTGTCTAGCCGGTCAGTTGGTCAGCCACACATCAAAACAGGAGTGTCCTGAATAATCATACAAACCCAGTATTTCAGTGACCTACAATGGATCTCTCTTCATGAAATGTACTATTGCTACGCTTCTCATACCGTCTCACTTCCGGTTTCTGTAACTTTTTAAGGTATGATTCAGTAGTCTTACTATGTGACCTGAACATGTTCAACAAAGATTACATTTATTAGGTCAAACTTAAATGGGCTCACCCCTCTGATAAAAATCCGTGACATAGTTTAGTGAGTTGGGGAAAATGACAGATATGTCACGGAACCGCTACAAATATGGATCCGACGTAACAAAATTGACTCATTTCGTTATCTGAACTGTCAGACGTCTTGCAATAATAAAACGTACATTTACAAGGAGGGGGTCACAGACGCCTGGTCGAATGGATTACCATTATGTGAATAGTAGATTGTTTCGGAACTCAACACCCTTATGTTCATACACTGTTCCAACTCGAATGTTATCCCTGTTTCAAAACACACGATGATCCTGGACAGCTTAAACAAATTCTCCAAACGTGAAAAGTACAGAATTTTGGTCACATCTGGTTCTGCTTTATCTTGTCGAAAAATAGGTGTAGCACATCAACTCGGTTTGCCTCTGAAAGGGTGGTCCATTCAAACAACCCTAGCCATGGCTATACATGGTCGGCCTTGCAGCACCACGCGTGTCTCGACTGATCAAATTTTCCACGTCCACACACGAGTGTTGTGCCCAGAATCACGTAGCCGCTATATCATATTACAAAGAGAATATAAGAATGTATGGTTTCTCGGACACAAAGTTATTATCAGAAGGGTTACCCGAAAGGAAAGGAATGATCAGCACCATTGTCCACTACTTGTTATGTTTCACTAAAACTAGAAATTGTTTGATTTGACATGTAAATTGTGTTCATGGACAGTGTGTTCGGTCCACTACCTCATTAATTTTACAAACTAGTGCTAAACTGATCCATTTGCTGCTTCAACTGAGCAGTGAGACAATAAGCACTTTGAAATCACTGTGGTTTCTGTCTCATCTGAACAGATCAATGACAGCGGCACTCAGAAATAAACTGACACCTCCGTAACAATTCAATTAGTGTAGCCGTAAAGTAACATGCACACCCATACTCGCTTTAAATCCAGTGGGTTCACCTGCACGACTGCTCACTACACTCATTGTCGGTGAAGCCAGCGATAGACACAGTGGGAGATCAGGTAGCCGAAAATGTCGGGCACACTCGAGGAATTAACGCTAAAATCATGGCAAGGTTTAGGAACTCCTAAGAGGCGAATGCAGTCGCAACTTCATACTTCCATACTTTCATCATAAAAGAAGCCATACAGAGGTGATTCATCAATCTGGATGTTTTCTAACCGGTGGTGCACAAAGGATAACTGTAAATGTTATTTCTTGTTAAAGTATGCGCGACAACATTACCGTATGTCCGATATCAGTTTAGATCTCGTCATTGCAGTCTCTGTCTCGTTGTTCATTTTCCAGGAGATAAAGATTTCCTTTTCGTGCTAACCAACTAGTTGACTAGTCAGCATGGCTGGCTGGATACAAAGGCCTCAATTACACGCCTACTGGTCTTACTCCTTCTGGTTTACATCGGATACGTGATGTGTGGGTGAAACCGCAAGTGGTACAGTACAAGCCACTTGCGGTGATAGTTAAAGCACAGGCATCCCCTGGCCTCGGTTACTGTAACAGGCTAATTCGATTCTGATGCCGCCAACCGTAATTTCTGATCTAAATTTATACAAGGTTCATTCGTTCTGGTGAGATAGACTAACCATCCAACACGACATACCGTCGGGTAGCTCTCAGAAGAGCCATACAAAGGTTGACACTAACATAACGAAGTAGTCAGGGTGTACTTCCCTTCATAGTATGGCAGGTAATGCAACTTTTTTAATTATAGCTGAATCTACGGAGTTTTATGATGTTTGCTTCATTTGAACACAATACCGTGAACAGGTTCTGTGGAAATCTGTGAGTTTTCCGAAGAGGAACCTTGAACTACGAAAATATTCGACACGAGCCCATACTCCATTGCTCGGCTATCGCTATGCACTTTTGTTCGCAGGTTCTACAGAAGCACGTGAGTTCGGTTGTTCTTGTTTTTGTTGTCACCAATCACGTGATAGAAAAAAGATTAACCTGGCCAGGCTGGTAAGGCAAGGGCAGGCTCTGTGAATTGACAACAGTGACATTTTGTCAGACCTGTGCGACTGACGTTAAAGAAAGTGAACTCTGGGTTGTACGCAAGGTTAACCAAACTTAACTGTAAATGATAGGCCATTCAATATTCTGTGTACATCTGTGGGTTGTGGCAAAATCAATGTTGCGAATGGAAGCGTGTGTTGAGATTGTGCTTCTTGTCGTAACGTGCGCGGTAGGGTTTTATCTGCACTTTGCAATCACGGAAGTCGAATTTCTGTTATGACTGCTGCTCACATTGAAAACGTTTCGTAAACTATTCCGGCCTCAAGAAACGCAATATCTACCAGATTCGTAGTGTCCCACTTTCAGCAGTACTTATCTAATGAACACATTGCTGGTCCAGTGCATGTCCGTAGAGGGAATCCAGCTTATTTTTAATCTATAGACTCATAGATCGTAGTACTTCATTTAGCGGTGTGGTTGAATACCAGAGAAAGGCCTCTACATATTCTTTGTTACTCGAGTATCATTGACAAACACAGTAAGACAACAAAGGAAGAGGGGCAGTTTGTTCTGTCTACCCAAAGCGGTCTAGGTAAACGCGTCGCCGTCACTCCCAGACCTGTACAAAGCTTTCGAATGCATCCAACCAATACCACAAAAACACCGCGAAGCTTATTCACAACGCGCACAGAAGAGTTAGTGCAGTTATCCACACCGAATATAGATGAAATGTTCAATAGTATGAAATTGCGAAGGTACTACTCTCCTTAGGACAAATTCACACTGAGCGTATTGTCCCACTCGAGTGCGGAATCCCACATTTAGCTAATTCAAGCAGTGAGGGGCATTTATGTAAATGTGACAACCAGTAACTGGAAGTGCGACGGGTATTTGTCAGAATGCAGGTACCCAGGCGATGGATAAACCGAAAAGTAGACGTCTGAGTAGAAGTGCAACTAATAAAGAATGTGAAATAAACACTTGTCGTGGCTAGTCCCCTTCGGATAGACAATACCAAGTGCCCATTCCATGCCTCGCTTTATCTGACGAAAGCCCGTCGGCTAACGAAGCATTATGATACGCTCATTTTTATCTTCAAAAGAATCAGGTTTCTCCCGAATGAACATCGCACACGGTTACACTCCATGGACATTTCAGTCAGCCTCCTTCGAAATGAAATATTATACTAGAGTTTTGCATTTGTTAGAACTCATCATCATTAATACGACCGGAGTTAGAATTCCAGCCACGCTTTCCTGAGGTAGCTGTGCTAATCACTGTTCCGTTGACCTCATATTAATCACGGTAGGAAGTTGACCCTTGTGGTTACAGTTTTCATTGGCCACAATCTTCAGACATTAAACTCGTCATGATCCACATGTGTACACAACATAGAGTCGCCAGTAGATAAAGTAACGCATCATTTACAATGCTGTTTTGAAACTGTCCACAATCCCGACAGTCATAGTATGGACAATAAAACTGTGATAGGGCAAAACCACGACAATTCATGACCCTAGCAATTTATAAACTCGATAACCTAGATTTCCCGCATCTTATAATCATTACACTTCAAATCACGACTGTTAGTATGATCGATAGATAGGAATTTGTAATACAGTATGGAGATACTAAAGAGGAATCTGTCATCTCATTTAAGCAGTTTACTCTTGGGGTCGTTTTTCAAAAACTTATCCCATAAACTCACTGGACACTGAAGTTACCGTCGCAGTTCAGAATACAAAAACAGGTAACACGAAGAGGGATTGGCACCCGAAGTTTTTACCAAGTGACTTTTGCGTGTGCCCAGACTGATCACCTCTCATCCAGCAAACGAACGCCAAACGGCGGCTCAGGAATGATGGGTGCTTAATGCGGTTCAACCTGTCTAGCTCATGCACTCTTTCGCATAGCCATGCAATCCAACGGGAACAATGCGGCTTAAACGTCACACAGGATAGAGGTACGCAACGGACGTTTTAGCCATTCTATGGGATAATCATGTACAGCACGTTGTAATTTACGAACTACTGGACAAATGTGACCCATAGTCGAAAACTAGTATGGCTTAATTCCGTCAGGAGTGATTTCCATAATTTGCGGCTTATAGAACTGTGGGTGAAACCTTATGTGGGGTTAAGAACCAGATTTAGTCAGAATGACTAATCGGTTATTCCAATGTCAACGAACCTTACTATTTTATAATAACGAGGTGTTATTTGCAGAACCAAGACAATCATCTGCAAATCGTCGGGCTTCCAGTGTTTTTAGAGCCCCTAGAGTTAATATTTATCGACCACTAACCTCACCCTTCTTCATTAATCATTTAGTAAAATATATTGCCACAACGGGTACATATGGTTTCCATTTAGAGCTTCTGGTATATCATTATACGCTGCAAACACTGAGCTATGATCAATGGACTGCGTGATCTTGGACGGCAGATTAGTCGGCGGGTTAGCACAGCTAACAGTTATCAGGAAGAACATCAAACGGGACTCAGAATTCTAAACTCTGCCAAGGGTTGCGTGGTAGTGTTGATAATTGTGCGCATACTAGTTAATGACACTTTACTGTCACCCACGTGCAGGCTCAGTCCATTATAATAAACTGAAGTGTTGACTGATCTACTTTGCTGTGAGTTAACTGGAAACATGGGCCAAGTCAAGCTTGGTTGTTTTAGGATGAATGACATCCACATGACTGACACGCTTATGTGTGAAGCAGATATCCAGACGTATTCGCAGGAGCCGTCATCATAAGAAGGTATTTGCCGTGTTTATCTGACAGGATTGTAATCAAAGGATACAGTGAACTTTCGAGGGTTTGATCAGAAGATTTACGGATCGTTGTAGTTTTAGCTTTTAGGATTTTTACACAACGCTTATTCTCTCTCTCTCTCTCTCTCTCACACACACACACACTCGATCAATGGTCCGTGTCGCTGAAGCTGCTGGTACAAAGTCGGCCTACGCTGTACTGTGGGGTTGATGGAGCGACAACAACCGAACTGATGAACGTGTGCATGACCGTTAAGAAAAATACATAGTTAAACCGTTTCATTGAGAGCGGGCCCATTCCGACTACCTTCGCTGGTTTAGAGGATCTGGTAGCGTTTAACTGGTTCAGTCGATTTCCACCGAACATATTCGTATGAGACGAAACCGTTAAAAACGGCATGGTAGTAGCCGCCGCGAGGAGAGTGCTCCGTTTAGTACAAGCTGAAGAACGGTCCGCAATGACTGCATCGCTGTTAATCCAGCCTTGTGACATGCTTTGAAAATGGTATCACCTTAGGACCAGGGTCACTGGGTCGAAAATAAGTTAAATGCATCGAAAAACGGTAAAGAAACAGTTGCCTCCGCATATACACCTTTGGGACGAAAATGGTATATACGGAAGTGATTTACACTGCTCAGCCTGCACGGATTCGACAATTACACATTTTATGTCAAACGTATTGCCCTTGCGTAAGCCTGCCATGCTTTTGCAGACGTGCGCTGGCTGACTAGTCATTCAGTCTGGGTAATGTTGTCATGAGGGTCTTCGTGCTGACCGATGTCCTGACCATTGAGCAATACTGGTCACTCATCCAACCAAACGTTCTCAGCCACATGTGGCCTTCACGCGTCCCTCAGATCGATGACCACCCAAACAGTTGGCGGTCAACTGAAATAGGAACACGTACTGATGAGTCACGATTCTATCCTTACAATACAAGCTGATGACAGTACAGTCCATTTATGTAGTGTTATGTAATTAACTGGAAACAGTGGGTTGATCTACTTCGATTGCGCCCGCAATTGCTGGGGCTAAAGGGAACTACACAAGAAGCATTCGTTTGACCTACCGTTGACGCCTTCCTATCTAGGTGAATTGATGAGGGGAATAGGCATAAGCAAACGAGGAGTGGTATTTGAATTAACGAACAGTAGGCTTCAAAGAGCATATAAACGAAAATCGCAACATCGAATTGTTCTGCACACTTTGGCGGGTGGGCGCTCAGCCGGTTTATCTCTCTAGAGGTGAAGCTAGTCTGAATAAGAGTATTGTGATTTACGTAGCATGTGCTTGTAAGATTCGTATGAGATGAGCACAGCAAACTAACCTGCTTATTTTCGTCTAGTGATGCGCATGAAAACAGTATTGATCAACTTCTCAGAGGAACATTGTGGACGACAGGGGTTGACTGAAGGCCAATCTGTAGGGGCAGTTCTAACCGGCTTTCACCGATGAGCACATCTTCTGTATGGATGGTTCATAGCAAATCAAAGAGGAACGGTATTAACTTAAAAGTAACGTCTGCAGAAAGTGTGGTATAATCGGACATGAAATAAAACCGGATTCGAATAGTGAAGTTTAGGACAGCATGCGGTAGATCAGGAGACGCACATAGTAGGCAAGATGCAGGAATATTAGTGTTCTGATAGTGGTGACCAAGATTTCATTCTGACAGATAGATTACTATTACATTACAACTGGAAGGTGCCCCGCTCATTTACGTGATTGTGATAAAGACCTCACGGTTGAAACTGGACGACAAACTGGACAACCAGATCTGTGATGGGTCGAAGGACATGAAGTTAATGGAGGGAATCAAAAAATTGGGACTGTATGCCCAAATGATGTACGGTGGTCGAACAACCACAACGGTGTGTGTCGATGTGCAATCTATCAGGCCGCATTTGGGTGGATTGGTGTTGAACTGACCGAACCTAGATAAGACTGGTCAAAGTAGCTTCTGTTCAACCTGGTGATCATGCGTATTTTGGCGATTGGTAACGCTACTATTAAGCCAAGTTGAGTTCCAATTATGTGACTTCAGATTGCAAAGGATTTAAGGATGAACCTCATAAATTAGTGTTTGAATATTGCCACTAAATGTCGCCTATCCATTTTTAGCGGTATTTCTCTTAAGTTCGTAAGTTACGGTCTGGTAATATGATGATAAACTGTGGTTGCCTGGTATGACAGATTGCGATTTGTGAAACCCGAGGTTGCTTGTGATGGATGACTTTCAGCTACCGGATACTCACATGACTCTTGGATAAACGTCTGACTGATTCGGATCGCGAGCTACGAACGTTCACTCCGTTTCCAGCTACTAGGTGCATTTTATTCATACCATCTTTATAGCTCTCTAACTCTGACGCTGAACAGGTGTATTGTTCTCACTTACTTGTCGCCGGTTTGAGGCTGCTTGCACCCGAACCCCTCTGTGAGGGACTCCTGTTTTCCCCACTACAGATAGTATGCGATAGAAACTACTGCTACCGCGCGAGTAGTCGCGAAGTATGCTGTTCCAAAAGGCGACGAAGTAAAGGGTTGGAATTTGATAACAGTAATGCAGTTAGATGAGAAAGAGGTCAAGCTAAATGACTAGACATTATGACCTAAGCATCCTCGCATAGGTTAGTCGATTGAATATTCGGGTCTAAACAAAGTAGTTTTACGAATTAAGCTTCAGTCTCATTCATCTATAGACTAGGGTTATTCTTTTTCATCTTCTGGTCATGTCAGTTAGTAGGCCGTATCAACCGCTACCACACTATCGTCGTTTTACTAACGTTGTGGCCACAGCTCGAAATTGTAGTCATGTGTGTTCTCTAGTAGCTACGACCGTGACGACCCTACTACTGACTGGTGGGTTCACAATCGCGCATCAGTCAATGCTACACACCACGGTCATGTGGTACGGTGTCCGCGTAATGGAATCAGCTGTTCTGACCAACAGAGCACTGTAACTGTTGCAGTGAGGTCCACATGCGTCATAATGTTCATCCTTCGCTACGTTGCGTCCCCGACTCTAATACCAAACGATGATCAAGAACATGGGAACCGGTACCTTTTATCTGACGAATTTGGTACCATCCGAGGACCATTACCGTGACATTTATGCAGCACAGTTTCAATGTGATTTCCGGTATTTATTATGTTTGTTAAACGTTTGGTAGAACACGGTTACGTTTTAAGCACAGATACGTTACTTGACTATCGCAGTGAAGTTCTGTAGAACTTCCAGGGGCCTAAAAAAGCATACTTTTGAAAGGGTTCAACTGTAGAGAATCTGTATTTCGACTAGATTCGAACAATTGCAGGCACTTCATTCATGCCTCCACGCCGGAACATCAGTTGAGTCAAAAAATCGATCGGCAAACCCTGAAGTCTTAGTTTCAGTCCCACTATGAAGATTCCTAGTTTTTTCGCGAGCAGATTACCGCTCTCCGTTTATGGCTGTTGCTTTTTGACGTAAACACCAGATGGAATTGTGGAGATTCGCCGTTGGTGGCCGATTCCACGGCCTGAATGACAGAGACCACACTTCAGTGCTTTTAATGTTGATGATTGTAGCGGTGGTGATGCATAATTGTTTCGAATTTTGTGAATTGCTGGCCAACATTCACTTTGTTAAATGACCGTTAGGATTTGTCAACACGTTCTTATTGTTCGGTACCCGGATTATTAATATGAATGAGCAGTAACAAACTACATTAAGGGATAGCAACCCATTACGCTGCCTAATGGCAATCGAGTACGGTTTTCGAAACTGCAACCCATCAGAACACGAGATCGGATATACTCAGAGCCATCGCTTAGGAAGTTTCTTCGAACACGCAATTCATAGCAGCTACAAATGAGTTGCGCTTTAACCGTAGACCTATTTTCTATTCCCACAATCGTCATGCCCTGGCAACCGTAAGTTCAGCCCACCTTCTAGCCTCGAATTTCAATCGCTCGAGTAGTTATTGAAATGAGAGTGGTAATGGGCGTGTCTTCAGTTGACTTGATCGAATTCGGGTTCCTAGCTGGACCACAGCAACTGTGCTCGTGTCCCGCTTATCACAACGTTTGGTGAACGATGTCCCAACGCCAGTCTGTTCAAACAGAAACTTGCAATAGTCAATCAGATTGGCTGACTGGCGAGTGTCAGTCAATTCTGATGAATTCGGTTTCATGCTGACTAGCTGTCAGTAAACGATGGCCATTAGATCTGATAACGGAGCAGATGTTATTTTTCCTTGGATGTCTGTGGTAAACGCAATAGGAAATGGAATTTATGAAGAGAAGTTGACCTTAGACTCACTACTATTTTCGCTTGGAACATTTTGCCACATCAAGGTTACAAAAACCATCGCAAACGATATTTGCATAAGATTACTCAACGGGTCGGGCAAAAACTCTGTACTGATTTATTGGACTCTATTGGACAAAACTTTACTGTCAGATTGATGGCATTGTTGGCGCAAACCTAGATATCTGAAGTCAGTCACTGGTGACGTAGGAAAAACTTTAAAACACTGAACAGTTTCCCATAACAGAGCGATGTAAACACTTCAGGTGTATGTATCATTTTCAAACCATGGCGCTGACAAAACAAAGTGCCAGCTCGGCCTAATTGATATTCCCTGCTCACCTACAACTGACCATTCATCGATCGGCTTTGCTCTTGTGTTCACTCTTAAACCAACGGTTCAAACCGACCTTGCAATCTATTTGGCTATCAGTCCAAAGTAAACACAAGTGATTTGAATTCGTAATTATCATGCTGAAGCAATCGATGTGACTGTGTACATGCAAATTGTGGTAGTGAAAACGATAGATGCCCCGTCAAGCGACAGCTTGTCAAAATGAATTTCGTGAGTCGTTAAAAAACATCCAGAGAAAGAGAAATGTCACTAGAAACGACGATCGTCAGCTACAACTGGTAAACTGAACGAATTTAAGGCTATATCATACACATTATTAGCTGCTCTTTTGAAAACTGTATGTTGTGAACGAAACAAGTAGTTGCAATAAAGATATGACATTATTTCTTTTCCGCTGTGATTAACGATGTAACACATACTCGTCTTATGAGAAAGGTAGGAAATTACCCTAGTAGACACAATGTCAAAGACATGCCTTGTCATCTCTGTTGTTACTGCAGTTGAAGGAAGCTCCAGAGGCCTGAAATCCGTACCACCTCGAAGCTCCCTTATGGTTAACAAGTCCTATTTCCCTCTTAACCTGATATACACTGCTTTTATCAAACCCTGAAACCATGGCTCATTCAGTTCAGCACCATCGGTAATCTGAGGCATCGGGTGGATCTCGTTCGCTAGCTTATCACGCTAATTTACAAGAAACTGTTGAGCTGAAGATCAGATTGTTGAAAATGAGCAATTAGGGATGAACACTGTTATCAAAATATTCTCCATTATGTGAACAGTTCAGTGCCGTCATTTAGACCGGGGTGTCATATTTTTGAGTAGATCATAAGGGAAATTTGTTCAACCGGGTGTCAAAGCATCTGCTGAGTGGCATTTGGATTATGTGTCTTTATTTTGCGTTCTGTATGAGATCGTCCAAAGACGTACTTTTTGAAGGCTGATTTGAAACGTAAAAGTTCCAACTTGACATATTTTTACGTTAATCATTAATCGATCACTGGGTGTACAGATAGTCGATTTCAATTTCATATTGAATAATTTAAAAACGGCTAACGATATTCGATTCCTGTCGTTAATGGATTATGTTAAAACTCGTAGCTTCTAGCTACCATGATTTCGTTTACCAGTCTTAATAGACAAGAACATCAACTGTCTTAGGATCCCTGTCCAGCCTACCGAGCTAGTTGAGTACTAGGTGTCACCGCGTTCTTTTTTGTGCCACAGGATTTCCACTAATATGAATCTTAGACAAGGTGGCTGAAAAAGGTCCAGATATTACAGATTTTATTGATGCAGTGCTCAAGTTTCTTTTCCATATAACGTAGTAGAGCACTCCATGGTTCCAAGGGCAAGTATATTTTCTGTACAAAAAGATAACAGTCGATTAACAAATATTTCCATCTCAATATTTCTGTTAGAAAGAAACTCGAAATTATATAACCATCTCAAGCGACTCATATCGGCAAAATGGGACATATCAAGACTGTCTGACTATAAATGGTTGAGTGGGGAATCATTTGATTATTAAAGACTACAGGTACGTCGAATGCATGTATTTTGATGTCCGATTTCCATACTCACATTTAGGGGAAGTGTTTATTTGACTCTCATTAGCAACGAACGCAACATTCAGGTCTAGGTGGTGTCGGAGATCATTAGCAGTGTATGAAACCCTGGTCTACACTGCAACTCGTATCGTAGGGCTGTTGTTTAAGCATGTTAAAGACTACTCACATAATCTGACATTAGAGGATTAAGTATTCCTGTATGTACGTTGAACCACAAACAACCTGAGAAGAGTGCTCAACTTGTCCGTAGTCTTATCGTTGGCTACCGAAAGCCTTTAGATTCGAAAGTCTCATCTATGTTGTGATAGTTAAATTCATTGGTCCTGTTCAACGAATTGTGATTACTTTGAATTAGCCGGTATATTTAGTGACGCGGTGGAGGCGGCCCCTGAATATTGATAAATGGATTGAGAACAACACAACGTTACGAGCAAGCTGTAATACAACTTGCCCGTAACGTTGTATTATTTTCAATCCATTTACCAATAACATGTTAACCACGACGCCCAAACTGTTTGACTTCATTCGTACTAAATTTGGTGCGGATATCCCACGGCCCCTGAATATCATAAAAAAATTTGATTACTTGTAAGTAGTTAAATGCATTAATAAAAATGTATGGGGATATCCTTGCGAAAATTCTGCGTGGGCATTAGAAACTGTTGGGCGAGCATTAGCGTAAATTTCAAATATAGTACTATTGTAAATTCATCGAATGTTTTCTGAGCTATTATGAACTGATTCTCCGGTTCTACTGTAAATAGAAAAAATAGACCGAATAATAACCGAAAAGCGGCTGAATTGTGGTAGAATTCGATTTAATGGTACACCAGAAAGGAATGAGTACGTTTCGGATAACGATCGTTTCTCTTTAGAACTGTATAACTGCTCGATGAAGTATGTCAACTTACCTGAGATCGGGCTTCTCGAACAACGTTGGGGCGGCTATAGACATTAATCAAGGGTATCAAAAAAGCTTTACGTCGGAATGTAGGTAATCGGTTTTTATTTTTCTTTCAACAGAACATGTAAACCTGATCGATATTTTGAGCAATTTGGCGCGTTTTTCTGTTAGAATTGAAAGAATTCTCTCTTTAGGTTGTTTTTCACTTAAGGGGGGATAAATGGTAGCTGTTAAACCGTTTGAGCCTCGACCGCAAATGGTCAACCTATACCTAAAAGTCTTACCTGCAAATTGCTTACTATTTTGTGATAAAAAAGTAGCACACGCAACCAAGATAGTTCCTTTCCCCAAAAGGACTTAATTGTTTGCTTTGTTATTAAAAGAAGTGTGCAACAGACGCTCCAGAGATATTATGGACCCCGATGAACATTTGCGGTGACCACTTGATAGCCACCCGTGCATTCACCAATTAAGACACTGAAGCATAAAAATCAACCACAATACTGAGAGACTAAGCCACCAAGATAATGCATATCACATAACCTCGAGTTTACTAGCACGCGTGCGTAGATCATTAGAAAAAAGGATCAAGTTTCGGACACATATCAGTGGTTTATCTCTGTGTGGCAACGAGGGTGTGTAAGTCCTGGTTTTCAGAACTGAAACGTCCGGTTTGCACCAGCGTAATGCACTTGACCTCACACTGTTCGGGACTGTCGATGCACCCTGTAAGAAAATCACGCGAACCCAACCATCGGGGTTAGTAACCAAGGTGGCTATTCGTTGTCTTGTCTATTGTGATTTGAACGAATCATGGGCCACTGGTCTGTACATATCAAGGCAACGGTCCACGCTTCAAGTTGCTTCGGCGTGAATTTGAATCTTAACTAGAAACAAAATAAACGTGACGAAGGGTAAAAACACATTCATTCTGGTGTTTGAATGAATTGAGCGGCCTTGTTTGTTTCAGCATTTTATATGGAGACATTGTTGCTGTTTATTCAGAAACAACTCTAACTCACAGTACCTATAAAAAAAAACCATTATATGCGCTCGGAACCGTAATAATTCTTCCCAGAAGTGATTAACTCAAGTAGTGAATGCTTTGCTAAAGATTAGAGATCACTCAAAATGTTTGACTAACCATTTTACGGATGAAGTCATCCTAATTTTCACATTAACCTAAGTGGGTTGGTTGACTATTATAATGATGTTACTACGGGTACAACACTACGAATTTTCCAGTGAACCTGTACTGAATTAAATTTGTTCACATTTTCCAGACGAATGTGCTTGCAGTCAAATTTTATCACTTAAGACGTCTTGGTTTTAAAAAAATTGCTATTTAAAACCATATATGAGGACCGGTGACAGGTCAGTATCACACCTGTACACTGATATTCATGCGTAATCTTGGAAAGTTTCGGAAGATTTTTAAAATCAGGGCAACAGTTGAAACGCATCTTAACGATTGAAACAGTGCTTAATTATGGAGCACCTTATCCGACCTAATGAACCGTTTTATGTTGAAGCACCCAGTTTTTTCTAAGTTGGATGCAGGTGAACTTATTTACAACTGAAAGTGTGAGTAGGAAGCAACAACCCGTACTATCGATTTTAACGTGGTAGCTAATACCTGGACTGAACCATCACAAAACGTTGCTGAGGGAGGGCTCATACCATTCCCTTGATTCGAGGCCCTGGGTCAGCAGTCTCCGGTGTACATTTCAGTCCGTTGCCACTTGCCGGTTAGTGTGCCATACTCGATGAAATTGTGTTGAGTCGGATGAACGATTGAAGGTTAAGTGTAGGAATGACCGAGAAAATGAGTGATGCCCAACTTATAAAAAACCAAAATCTTCTACCACTCAGCAATATTCAAAATATAACTCAACACATTAGTGATTTCTGTGAGTTCAACTTGAAGAAAAATCCTAGTCG
Organism: Paragonimus heterotremus; assembly: GCA_013368495.1. NCBI lineage: Eukaryota > Metazoa > Platyhelminthes > Trematoda > Plagiorchiida > Troglotrematidae > Paragonimus > Paragonimus heterotremus. The sequence goes on from LUCH01000505.1 coordinate 209,724, forward strand.
AGCGGTCATTGATTACGGTTAACAGGACAGTTACTGTCTCCTGTCGAGACCGTCAGGCAACCTGATCATTATTCACAAGCGAAATTGGTTGAGCCTTCACATATGATAATTTGATCATGCAGTGGTCAGTAGTGCAGTGGTGAACAGGGTTGCCTCATGAACAGCGTGGGTCTGATAAGAAATTCTATGGGAATGCGGCGGGAACAATAAATTTTGAGTGTTTAATTTAAACAAAACAAAAAATTAAATCCCCTACTACTCGTCATTAATGTGTGACAACATTGTGATTGACATTCATCGTAAGCCGTGTAAACGGTGTTTACCGAGGCCACCGTAGCTTTATTCTCGCCAAGCTAATAGTACTCGGTCCGTGCAGGTCCGTAAAAGTACATGTTTTAGCAGGGACAGTGCAGGTTGTACAAAATGTGTATATTAGATCCGCGTTGTCTGTACAATACAAGCCACCCTACCCACGTTTTGTCTAGGAGTGCACTTTCGTCTCCTAACACTAACAAATTTCACCACCCTCCTGCGTACACAGAGTGAAGGCGTCAGTGTTAGCCAACCTTCTAACTATGCCGCAGTTTGTTTTTTCTCGCATGTCGTCCCTACTGTGTACTTTTGTTATGATCACTCGTGGAGCGTGATCTCCATCTTACCGAAACTGTTCTTGCCGATTCAACCGTACTAGGCAAGATCTGGTCTTGTCCATGCGTGGGGTGCCGTTGACAATGGCAGTATCAACATCAGTAGTCAAACTTGTGTTTCTATACTTTCATCGAGCAAAAATGTTTTTGTGACACCGAGTGGCCTAGGGTGAGGCCGCGTCGACTACGTTTGTCAGTTAAAGATGAACAGTTTTAGGGACATGTACCGGTTAACTGATAATGTTAATTTCTGTCAAACTTGGTTACGTTGCTGAACTAACGATACACAAAAGTGTTATAAAATACCTCAGCGTTAGATACAATGAGACAGAGAGAGAGTTGATCTGCTCACTACAAGTTGGACAGTAGTGCTTATCGACGGTAAGTAGCTTCAGATGATTGAAGATAGTGAGTAGGAATGGGCTTAGCCAGTGAACAGAATGTTACCGTGCAACTTAGTCACCCAACACTTTTTTTGCATGACTTGCCTCTTGGAAGTGGACTTAGTGATATCGTTGAGTACAGTACTGCTGAAAGAGTTCGTACCTCAACGAATTTGTTGCAGTAGTGCGCGTCAAACGTATTCTAAGTTAACAGTGGCACAGGTGCAGATAAGGCGATTTTAATCGATTGAAAGTAGGGGAGTTAACTAATCACAAGACGCGTCAGAAGAGACGGAGGACATCTAGGATATCATACTGAATAACATGATCAGTACATTGGCTTGACTGAAGGACTTTGCATTCACTTACTGTGTCGCATCGGATGTATTGATCTATGAACTAGAATCGACGGGGATGCGAAACGTGAAGTATAAATAAAAATGTATGGTTCTAATGAAAAATGTGAAAAGCTGACAAACTTTCTTCTGGAACAAGCATTTCTTTTTACTGCTTTAATGGATGAATTTTAACTCATACCATCATTTAAAATGGCTAGTTTGTGACACTGTTTCTGTCTAGATGAAAACCTGTTTCCACCAGATTGTCAGGTTTCCGTATCGAAGACATGGCAGACAGCGCCTCACTACTTGTGCCACGACGGGATTGGTGGTTACCTGTAATGAAACTACCCACGTACAGTTACGCGCAGAAATGGGATCGAAATCGTCTAATAATTTGTTCTCTGTTTTGTGAACGGCCATAGGTAGTCAGATCTGTTTCATGAGACACTCACAGCACGCTACGCTTGGCACTTGTGTTCGTACTCCACGGTTTATGTCAATTGTGTCCATAAAATTGTAGTTTCGGGTGCCCCAAACAAACCAGTGTTATTCCTCTATTTGTTGCCCCTTCCCTGAGAATTATGAGTTGGAATATAACAACTCCCGGGATCACATTTTTTAATTGCCAGAATAGAGACCATTGTCATCAAAAGTAATTGCTCTACACTGGCTTTCAACGCGTGCCAGGACAGTTTTAAGTCCATTTAACGTGTTTTCTGTCAACCGGTTAGGCTCATAAGTTTGAAGATTTTGATAAATGGACTGAGAATAACACAACGTTATGAGCAAGTTGTAATACTCTACGTTTCTACCACCTCGGGTGGCCTTCCTCAGGAGTGTTGTAATCGGAATCCAACACTCCTGAGGGAGGCTACCCGAGGTGGTTGAAACGTAGAGTATTACAACTTGCTCATAACGTTGTGTTATTCTCAATCCATTTATCAATAACATGTTAAACACGACGCCCAAGCTGTTTGACTTCATTCGTACAAAATTTGAAGATTTTGTTTACCGTTTTCATATCTTCACATATGTTCTTTTGTTTAAATAAACGCTTATTTTCTTACTTTTCCATTTTAAGGTTTAAGTTTTTTTAGTTGGTCTTTTTACGAAAGAATTGATGCATATACGTGTTCCCCTAATTGAGTATCTGCACCCAGCAGTATCTCTGCAGGTGATGTAGGTATAAAATACCACTGGAAAACTATGTAGAGTTTGGAACAAACATTCACAAAAATAACTTCTTTGATGTTATCACCTACTATCACTAAAACGTAGTTGCATGTTGAAGCTTCTTTCAAAGATTAAGACATAAAGCCAAATCATAAGACTTCAGTAATCCCACATTACATATAACATTATTTTAATGAACATTTGTCGAGAAATAAAACAAACAAAGGACTAGTTTCACAAAATGTAAATTTTCTGCAGTTATAAGAGAAACAAACGATTCCAACTAAATTACACTTTCGTATAAGAAGAGGAACTCAGAAAATTTCCGATAAGTCAGTACAAAGGTGACCAATTCCGCACACAACTACAAAGAACAAGCATTGATAGTATAGTATAGTTTTGCCCAAAATTAGAATGAAATATAGAAAGAGTGAGTCAGTACAAGAGAGTAATGTAGGTAGAACGGTTGTTGTTTAATCAAAGCCACAATTCACTGACATAATTGAAGACAGTTTGAGTAAAATTTTGCGACTCATAATGCGCAGTGGATTTCCGTGCCTTCACCAATTGACTTGCAAACGGAATATCTAGGAGAACACAACATGCTATGTTAACTTAATGGTTATTATGTTATCGCATGATATTCAAGATATCACTCATGCGAATTAATACGATCACGGTTTTACGTCAGCTCAACTTACGCGGTTGTCCTCTGAGTGTCCAGTGTGCTTACTTCAAGCGTCTAGTCATGCTTTCAGTTGAAAACATTTGTAATTGTTATGGGATGCTCAACATGGTTGACCTGACAATCATCGCCTAAATGAACCACTGTAATAATTCGATAACATTTCTCAGCATATCCGATGCGCTTACTGCATGGAAAATGGCTTACACTGTTGTTGCTAAGGTACACACATTGGATGAAGGAGGATTTTAGTTGACGACTTCTAGTAATCACTCTCTGTCTATATATATATATATATATATATATATATATATATATATATATATATATATAGTTATATCCAGTCCAAACTTGGCTGCGGCGGTTGCGAAAGCCGTAGCCAGCCGCTGTAGTTCGTCCTCGTGTTGTGCGAACAGTGCGCTGTCATCATTAACGCAGGTGCTATCTGTGCACCGTTACCCCAAATCCGTGTTAATGGAGATGTTGTCAGCAACTTCACGGATTTATGCTACTTGGATAGCAATCTGTCCACTGATCTGTCCGTGGACTGCGAGTTGAGAGCTCATATGGCTAAGACTAGCACTGATTTCGTAAGTCTTGAAAGACGTGCTTAGAAAAACCACAGCTTGAAGCCGAACACTAAGCTCTCCGTCTACCGCTCAATGGTGCTGTCTATACTGCAGTGCGGCAGTGAAACGTGAACATTGCATCCCCGGAATGTGCGCCATCTGAGTCGTTTTCATTTGCAATGTCTAAGACGCATCTTGGGTATTCGGTGGTCGGACATGGTTCCGAACACCGAGCTACTGTGACCAGAGGATATGAACGGGATGGAAGCCCTACTGATGTTAAATCAGCTTCGTTGGTTGGTTCACGTCCGTTGGATGGACGTGAACCGTATTCCAAAGCAGCTGTTGCATGGACAACTGAAGTCAGGTAAATTGAATGTTGGTGATCAAAAGCCGAGATACTAGGATGTTATCCAGGTGAGTCTTTTGCATTATAACACTGATTTTAGATGTTGAGAGGACTTGACGTTGAACCGAACAGTCGGGAGAATTATGATTCGGACGGGCGTCCGCGAGTTCAACCAGCAGTTATTGCGCGGTCGAGAACGAAATCGCGCGGTACGCAAGGGGACGATCAATACCATAGGTCGCGGTAACATGACTATATGGCACTGTGATGCGTGCGGCCGCGAATGCGCTGGCCTTTTTGGACTAGTTGGTCACCAGCGTACTCATAGTGCACCGTCGGCGAAGAGACGACGTGTACGTTAGGCTCAGGTAGGTCATATCAGTATATCCAATCTATTTTTGTTAATGATTGCATCGAGCAAGACCATTGTCGTTTGTAAACCAATCCACTCCTCTTGTCATAAACCTGAGTGTCTGCGGTCTACTACCTATTTTCTTCTTGAGTTTTGTTGGTGTTCTGAATGGTGAATCGTTTGCCTGATTCTGTTTTCCAACATTATCATCTCTACAATGCATTAACATGCACTCGTATACTGAAATGCTTCTTGGATTACATTTTACATATCTTTCTTCTTAGTATAAATCTTGTCATTGCAGTCTCTGTTTATTCTCCAAAAAATAAAGGTTTCCGTCTCCTGCTAGCCATTCAGTTGGCTAACCAGCATTGGTCGGCTGGACACAAAGGCTTCACTCACACACCTACTGGTCTTTTTCCTTCGGGTTTACACCGGATACGTGATTTGTGAGTGGAACCGCAAGTGGTGCGGCGCAAGTCACTTGGGGTGATGGTTTAAAGCTCAGGCCTCCTTTGGCTTCAGTCATTGTAACAGGCTAGTCCGTTTCGGTTGCCGCCAACAGTGCGTTGTGAGAAGTTTACACGGCCAGTTTTGTTCGAGAGAGGATAATTTTTGCGATTTATATGTCGAGAGTCGGATTATCCGAAGCAACACTTTTGGAGACTGGAGTAAGACTGACTTTTGTGGGTTTTACTGAATTAACGTCACTAGACGGATTCTGTCTACACTCTGGACTTAGTTATTGTAACTAGTTCTTAGCATACATCTGCTTTGTGTGTACAGTTTGGCGTTTTGTCGGGAGTCACGTCGGAGATGATCTCAGAACCTGTGGACTCGACATCCTACCACCGTCATATCATGAGAGCAGGGGAATGCGAACTACCTTTATTGAAAGAGACCAAGTCGTTTGAACCACAAGGTGCACGTGTGAGTTCATAGACGTGAACGCTAATCCCCGGTTTAATTTATTTGAGCAAATGACGTACACGAGTCCGGAGGTAATTGGACACATGTAGTTGGGTATCCACAACAAGATTATGTGAACTATGAAACACATGTACGGAAATCCAGTTCGTACCTCACGAACCAGATAAGGTTAGAAGTGGCTGACTCTCATTGTCCTCATTGCGATCGAAGGGCTATCATCATAGTATCTTTCTGGGGGTTGCTATGCAGTGGTATAAATATGACATATAGAATAGTTCCAAAATCTATAGCTACAATGTTACACGTAGGTTATCAAGGAAGTCCACGTGGTACGTGTCGTCCGATTGTTCATTTGAACGTGAAACGAGTCGCAACATACATATTTTCGGTTTAATCCATTGTCGAGGTCCAGTCCTTCACCTCCATAGTTATTATTCTGTGTCATTGCCATTTACAACGTTATAAGATATTATTTGAAAGTCCCGCTCACTAATAATTTGGTCTCCATTCCAAACGAACATTTTATATTACGTTTGGATTCCGGTGTATCGGTGAATAGAGATTTAGTACATCATACACTAGAACAGGTCTACAGAGATCGTCTGCACCTACAGTTTTCGAGTGTCCTTTTGAAGACAGGTCACACGAGCGGGAACTTTAAGCAGCAGCTCAGATTGACCAGTGAACCGTTCATGTTGACCGAGGGAAGAGTAAGAGGATGGCGACCTCAAGTTGCACACAAGCTGAGGGATATTAGAAGTAGATAAGTGGGTCCTATCAGTTGGGGAATTGGAATAGTTAAAGGAGAGTATAAAAACGAGATGTAAGATTCGGTCAACTTGATCTACCATCAGGGGAGTGAACGCAAGTACTCCAGTGGAGGATGAACTTGGATAATATTTATGTGGGAAATGAACTAGACTGAGTGAACGAACTAAAAACAACATGAGGCTGGCGAGATAGAGGGATAGGATGGACGTGGTGAGACGCACAATAAAGAGGTTGGACAGTAAAGGAGGCGAATAATCAACCGACTGGCAGTGGGGTAGATTACACTAGAGACCTATTACGAATTCTCCACCAACCGGTATTACAGTTCCGTGGCAGTGATAATGGAATCAGTCTTTTGGTACATTAAAAAATGCACAACTATCATTGCCATCGTCGCACACTTTCCTTAGGATTTAATCAGCCAGCCTATTGTGATACCTAGCGATAGAATATCAGGCATGTCCTCTTGCTCCCACACCTCACCGGAGTTATTAAGCGTCCATGGCCCACGATGAAGGGTTATCCGGAGATCTTGCGAAATCTGTATCCGATGGATATAGGTGGGTTATTATGGGTGGTTTGAACACACATGAGATGGACTGGAAGACAGTTGGTGAGAGAAATACAATTTCGGGCGGAATCTGCTTGACGCGTCCAGTGACAAGGAGGCGCACCAGCACAGACGAGAGCCAATTTCATTTGGAGAGGGACATCGCTTACCCATCACGGACGTAGTGGTTGCTCCGAATAATAGGGACATTAAGGGATTAACCTCATCCCAACGTCTTGGAAAGAACGATCACGTAGAAATCATAGTAGAAGTCTAGTGCTGTGTCCCTTTACGGCTCCAAAATTCATTAGGAAACACTGCAGAATGGGCATCGATTCCAGAGGATTTAAATGGAAGGGGCATTGTCAACAGCGGCGATGACCCTTCATAAGGACCGCAGCTGAACGGTATACTCCGCAGACAAAACGGGCAACGTTGAACTCTAGACTGTTTTATGCAAGAGAGACGGAAGTTGGCCGTTGTTGGCTGAAGGGCTTGGACATCGTGCCACACAAACTGTAGCAGCAGAAATGAGTTTGAAAATAGAAAAACACAATTATCAGAGATCCCAACAAACAAACCGGATCTGGCCCGGAGTCGGATCGGATCTGGCCTGCACCAAGTACCGGAGTCGGTCCGACTCCGGTTTGGCCAGGATCGCAGTCGGCCAGCGAAAAATTTTGAAAGCGCTGTTTACTGAATTTTGCGATGCCTATTAGCACGGCCGTCCTCTTAGTGTTCCCTCAGCGTTCAATAT